>CP139504.1:433327896-433615655 GCA_021014915.2 Artemisia tridentata subsp. tridentata | reverse complement strand
TTTACTGGAAGGTTAACAAGGAGTTGACTGTTTGTCCAACTTGTGGGACATCAAGATGGAAGGTGGATAGTAAGACACATAAAGTGTACGAAAACATTCCGGCAAAGGTAATGTGGTACTTTCCAATTATACCAAGACTGCAACGCCTCTTTAAGTTAGAAAGTATTTCAGAAGATCTAACATGGCACGCAACAAGGAGGATAACAGATGGTGTTTTACGTCACCCCCGCAGATTCACAGGCATGGCGTACCATAGATGAAAAATTCCCCGAAATTGCTGAAGATCCGAGAAATCTACGGCTAGGAATATCGGCTGATGGGGTTGACGTCAACTCAGGAAATAGGCATCACAGTGTATGGCCAGTTTTATCTGTCATATACAACCTTCCTCCATGGTTGTGTATGAAAAGAAAGTTTATCACGCTTTCGGTATTGATATCGGGATACCCGGGAAATGATATCGATGTATTTTTAGAACCGTTGGTTGATGATCTGCAAACCTTATTCGAGGAAGGGGTTGATACATACGATGCTTCTAAAAAAGAAAACTTTAATCTGCGCGCCGTTGTGTTATGGACGATAAATGATTACCCTGCACTTGGTACATTATGTGGCTGCCCATACAATGGATTCAAAGGTTGTGTAGTATGTGGGAAAGATACACACTGTGTTAGACTTTCCGCCTCATCCAAGCAAAGTTATGCTGGACACAGACGATATCTACCATACAACCATCCGTTCAGAACGCAAAGGAAGGCGTTTAATGGACAATAAGAACCACGTCATGCTCCAAATCCATTGACCGGGGAACAAATATACAACGAGGTACAACATATTGAAAATAAGTGGGGAAAAGGAAAAACCTCGAAAAACCAAGATCAAGATACCAGAGGCAGAGGTGGGAAGATTAAAAAGCAGAAAAGGAAAACAACAGAAGAAGAGGGTAGTTCAAGCCAAGCAAATGAAGCATATTGGAAGAAATTCAACATTTGGTATCGAAAGCTAAGGTATTGGAGGCATCATTCTGTTCCGCATTGTATTGACTTCATGCATGTAGAAAAGAATGTTGGTGAGAGTCTACTCGGAACTTTGCTGAATGTTCCTAGAAAGACAAAAGATGGAATGAATGCTTGACTGGATCTGGAAGAGTTGGGGATAAAAGAAGAGTTGTTTGCTAGGCAAGAAGCAGACAAAACAACACTACCTCCAGCAGGTTACACATTAACGAATGCTGAAAAAGACATCTTTTGTGAAACGTTAAGCAACATCAGGGTACCACAAGGCTATTGTTCAAATTTCTCTAGTTTGGTCAGCCTAAATGATAGGAAGCTCATTGGCCTTAAATCGCATGACTATCACATGCTAATGCAAGAGTTTTTACCCATTGCTATACGTTCCGTCATGCACCCGCCCACACGATATGCTATTATCAGGTTTTGCTTTTTCTTTAAATCTATATGTAGGAAAGAAATCAGCTTGCAAGAACTAGATAAGATGCAAGAAGAACTTGTTGTTACACTGTGCCTACTCGAGAAGTTCTTTCCTCCGTCATTTTTTGATATTATGATACACTTGACTGTGCACCTAACTAGGGAGGTAAAATTATGTGGTCCCATATGCTTTCGGTGGATGTATCCCTTCGAAAGATGTATGAAGGTTATTAAAGGACATGTGCGAAACAGAAATAGACCAGAGGGATGCATTGCCGAGGAGACTATCGCGGAAGAAACAATAGAGTTTTTTAGCGAATATCATAAAACCATGAAAACTATTGGTATCCCAGCTGATAAACATGTAACCAATGAAGTTGAGGACGGAAAGCCATTGTCGGCCGGCAAACCAAGTGAAGTTTCCGTAGAATCCTTTCAGAAAGCACATTTGTATGTAATACAAAATACAGATGAAATTCAACCGTATATCGAGTAAGTATATATTACTAACACATGTCGATTTCGTTGCTTAAAATGTTCTATCAAATATAATAATCAAAACATTTATTTGTTTCAGGCGACACAAGGAAGTTTTGAAAGGAAAAAACCCGGGTAAAAAACTTGCATTGCTGGAGAATGAGCACAGTAAATCTTTTGCTAAGTGGTTACTCGAAGAGGTAATTACTTGTATGTTGTTTATAATTGTTTATTTGTTTCTATCATCATAATTGTCCCTCCTGTATATGACATTAGATAGAGGTCGACCAGCACACCATTTCATTATCCCAAACACTCCTATTCTTTAATTGTTTGTTTGTTGTTCCTGCAATTTAAAGGTAATATATATACTTGTAATGAAATTCAGGTTGAGAGAGAGTTAGCGATATCCAATGACAGTGTATCAGAAACTGTGAGGTGGATATCATTTGGACCACGCGCCAGCGTAGTGAAATACGAGGCGTATAACATCAATGGGTATACATTTCGTACGAAAAGTAATGATGGCATAGTTTACCAGAACAGTGGGGTTAGTGTTGAGTCAGTAGATGTGCACATATCCAAAAAAGAAGTTGCAACCATAAAAAAAACATCTTATTAAGGGGTTTTACAAGAGATATGGGTACTAGATTACCGTTTCAGGCAAATTCCTCTTTTCAAATGTGATTGGGCTAATCGCAAAACTCATGGGGTCAAACATGATCCTCTTGGTTATACGTTGGTAGACCTGAATACTTTCGACCACAAGGATGATCCATTCATATTAGCGTCACAAGCAACACAAGTGTTTTATGTGAAAGACCAGGTACAGAAAAATTTGTCCATTGTCTTTAAAACACCTACCAAGAATTACAAAGATACATATGACGAAGTCGATGAGGAGTTTAGTACAGTCATTCACGAGCAAAATGAAAAAATATTGCCACGTGTATATAAAGAAGACTTGGGCAACGAATCACGAAGTGACTACTATCGAACCGACATTGAAGGTATTGTTATACGAAAATCCAAGTGAAGCATGTCATGCTGCATTAAGACTGCTAGTGTAATAGTTAACCCTGCTGGTTGAAGTTAAGACTACTGCTCAAGGCTAAGTGCAAGGTTACTGCTGGTATTGTAAAGTTAGTAATGTTAGATGAATAGTTGTTTTAGTATTAAATAGTTGTTCCTGTAATTTAGCCTGTAGTAATGGATTTTGACTCAAAAAAGTCAAGCTTTTCAATGGCAATGAAAAATTTTGCGGTTTTCACTGTTATATGTCCACTTGCAGTCAAGCTTTATTGTATTTGCAGTTTCCATTTATCATGTATATGCACTTGCAGGCACTTTAGTAACATGTTACTTCATTATAAAGTTGAAAATTGACTTTAGAAAGTCAAGTAATCTGGTTCCAGCTAGGGGCAAGTAACATACTTACATACTACTGCATTAAACTAGATAGACTATAAAATCCCAGCATTGTAATGGGGCAAATTAAATGAAGAGTCATGACTAACAGTCTGAACTCAAAATATGACTCTATGATTTAGACACTTAAATAAATACTTCATGTGACCATATGTAACATCTTGAATTTAGTCACACAAACACTCAATGTGACCAATATCAAGGTTAATGATAACTGAGTTCACATTTTGCTATACATATTAGTCACATGAATATTTCACAGTGTGACTATTTTCAATGTATTGGTCACATATAATACCCTTATAATGTGGCCATAAACATAATTTAGATGCACATTTGTGGTATGGTGTTACTATTGTATAGCCTATAGTCATATGATTGTGCTACAATTAAGTGTGACCATACACATTAGGAATTGGCAGGCAAACACACACTTAACTTTAGACACACATATTAACTTACGTGACTATTTGTATCGAATTTTGGTCACACTTAATCATGTATGCCTATGGTTTAGTGTGACCATATATGACATGTGGTCACACATCTCAAGTGTGTGACATATATTTGTCACTTTTAAAAGCATATCGTGACTATGCTTCAAACTTACTTTTCAGTTGTCACACATTTCAAATTCATATGTGGCTAAATTTTCAACAAAAACTAGGAGTCACGCTTAAATAATGTGTGACAAACTTGAGCATATGATTTAGCCACATACACAATTACTTCGTGTGACCATATATGGATTTTGGTCACACTTTTCAATTGCGTGACATATATTTGTCACATATGTATATATATAGTGTGACTAATGTTTCAACCTTATTTGTATCCGTCACACGTCCCAAATTATAAGTGACTAAAAAATCAAAAAAAAATTTACCAGATACGTATAGTCACGAAAATATTCAAATGTGTGGCTGTACCCTCGGATGTAATTCCGAAATGGTCACACAAGTCGGATCAAGTGTGGCTGTTTATTTTATTCTGGTACATTTAGTCACATAAAAAAGCGACTGTGTGGCTGTTCGAAAAACAGCATGTGTGACTAAATCCACATTCTGGCGTAGTGTTTGTTTGTTTGATTTTATTTGTTTCCGTATGTGTGTTTAATTTTTATTATTATTGATTCATGTTCAAAACTAAATTGTGAAAATGCTTTATCTTGTTTTTAACTTCGTCTTAACTACATATAAATGTATTTTGCAAAAGATAAGTGTAAGGGAAATCCAAATCGGTTTATTAGAACAAATGAACATGAATCGTAATAATAATAAATTGACATACATATTCGTATTTGTTTGAGTCAAATGCTTGTATCGAGTCATAATGATGTTTTGCAGGAATTCCAGGAAGTAAGGTATAGGTATTTCCAAAAATTTTCCGGAAACTTAACATGAGAATTCTGTCAGATCATTTCTGACGGCGTCAGGCTTTACAACCTGACGGCGTCAGGTTTTAATTTTCTAAAAATTTTGAAAGTTTTGTTTTCATAAAAAGTTTTTATTAAATCTCTAACTTATAATCTCTAGGAATCTGCAAAATTATCATTCCACAAGCATTATATCCTTATATAGAGTTTATCCCGCCGATGTTATGCAGGTTTTCGTGTTTGTTTTCTCAGGTTTAACAGGTTATTTTGGACAAGGAGATGTATTTGGAATCAAGCTTATGGCGATGCATTAGTCATGGAGCTTCAACATTACCTTGGAAGAAGATCTAACCGTGTTACCACATTATCCACCGAGCGAATCAGGGGAGTATTTGATTTCATTCTTTTACCTTATTACTTTTACATCTTTGTATTTGAACATTGGGGACAATGTTCATCTTAAGTGTAAGGGGGGTAAAAGTACGATACTTTAGAGAATGCTATTGCGCTTGATTTTTGTTTGTTTAATAGTAGATGTGTAATAAAACTGAGAGAAATACCTGTTAGGGCAATTTTAGTGCCAAATTTAATTTTTTTTTACAACATTTAGGAGTGAAACTTTGATCTTAATGAGCGTCTCACGGATAGGAGTTATATGACTAGCACAAAAAACCGTACCACTAAAAAAAATTTCCACCCCCAAATATGTGAGGTTCGCCCCTAGAATTGGTAGGAAAAGCATTTATGCTATGATGTGTGTACCGGTAGCACTTAGATTCTAGAACTTGCGTTAGGACCATTCCGAGGCCACAAGTGAGACTACATTCGTGTAGTTAGATTTACTACATGATAAGAGGCATTAGGATTAACCCATTGTTTTACACCTGTGTTTTTGTTATAATTACTTTGGCTACATTGGTCAAGTAATTCTCCCACACCCTTTGCGTTGTACTCATTTTTAGTACACGATACCCCTAGTACACCCCTCAGAGCCTATCTTTTCGTTTCGACCTTTAAGCATTTTACTTAAAGGAAGAATTTGTTACACCCCACTTAAATGTACACCCAAATCGCCTTAGCCTACCTTGTATGCACTCATTTTTAGTGCATTATTGTGACAACATTTGTTTAAACCCAAGTTAATTATCTATTTGATTACATAGTTGCTAAGTCGAGTCATATCCTTGTACATATTGTTTTGGGACGATTGGGACTCGTGGGTAAAGTACTGGTGTAATGGAGTAATGGGGAAGGACATCATTATTACCCCCATATGTGCTAAATATTTTAAAAGTACTCCAAGTGTTTCGATTATCTTAATTCGAGTCATTAGAATAGTTATTTGTAAAGTTATGTAAAAGTTCAAGTGTAAGGGGAATACAACGCCCCTGTGATGTATTATTTTTGATGGTAGGGCAAAAGTGTATATAAAAAAAAAAAATAAAAAAAAAATAAATAAATAAAAATCAAGAAAAAAAAATGAGAAAAAAGAAAAGTAGAAAAAACATACGGACTACCATCCCGTTTTATTTTATGTTTTTGTTATTTTGTTTTTAGCTTAAGATTGAGTTGAGTCTTGGCTTAGCAACATTGTATAGTACATGTAATTAATCAAGATCTTTAACTCGCCACCAGTAAAATATCCCTTATCAAACAAAACCGTGTTTATCATATCCCTACACCTCATGTTATAACCCATGTAAAAGCCCTCTTTGATAGTTTATCTTAGGTGCTTACGCCTAGTGGAGAAGGTTTTCGATCCTTGCCCAAGCCTATGGTAATCTATTTGCTATGACAGGTAGTGAGAGATATTATCCGTTTTCATTTTTGAGATTTATTTTGATGACACTTGAGAGATGTGAGTATCTAAACACTACTTGTGAGGTGCTAGTTTGTAATCTCCGTGCTTATTATGATTAAAGTGGAACGACTATTTGTTGTAATTACTTTTATACTAGCGTTAAATGACCCCTAACTTGTATTTTGATTAGAATAAAAGCGCATTTGCTTGAGGACAAGCAAATATCAAGTGTAAGGGTATTTGATGAAGCGAAAAGTGTACCGCTTTTAGGGGTCATTTAAGCCCTAAATCGTATTTATTTGATCAAATATTGCCTTAAATCGTTCCTTTTGTCATTTTAGGTACTTTGGAGAAGAAATCTGGAAAAGGAAGCATTTTGGACGTTTTTGGAGCATAAAAGTGAAGAAAACGACAAAGTCTCAAAATTATGCTGGAAAGTACCTTTGACGGCGTCAGGGATTGGCCCAGACAGCATCACGGCTTGGCAAAAAAGATGGATATGAAAATTACTCATGATAAGCCAGAGAATTTTGCATGAAAAATCTGACGGCGTCACCCTTTGAAGTGATCAAGGCCATCACGGTTTAACTTAAAGAGGGACGGCGTCAAGCTCAATTCTGACGGCGTCACCCCTTGATAGGCCAGAGCGGATTTTGGAGCACTAAAGAGGGACGACGTCAGGAAGGCCATCCGGGAACCCTAAAAGCGGCGAGGTGACGGCGTCAGGATCTATAATGTGACGCCGTCAGCCCTTAAACTCTATATATAGTTTTGCAATTTTTTGTCATTAGTGTGGAACTTATTGCGTGTAACTTTGGAGGAGAAACCCTAAGATGAATTTCAGCCATTTTTAAGGGTTTTCATACCCTTGGATCTCCCATGTTTAATTGAAGATAAGTGATTGTTTAATCATTCAATATGTCTATGTGTTGTTTGATTATATCTTGTTCTTGTCTTTTGATTAACATGCTAGGCTAGATTTATCTTGTGTTTGCTTAGATCTAATGAAACCTAACTATTGATTATTGGTTATTAGTGTGTTATTAGTTGTATTGGATGATTGTTCATCGATGTTAGGCTTAAGAAAACTGGCTAACTTCCTATTCGGTAACTTGCTTGAACGTCTTAAGAAACATGAACCAATGCGTACTAAGGTTTTTATGGTTGTATTTAATGCATGAGCGAATTCTAGTGATCCCATGTTAGGAGCTTCCTAGCCGGCTCGACATAGGAGTGAAGTAGGAGCTCATAGAGTTGGGGAAGTACGTACGCCACCCCACGATTGGTATTAAGGAATACACCCGTCATCCACGCGATTAATACACACTAATCAACCGGTAAAAGATAGTTAGGGAGTAAGGAAATCTAAGTAAACACATTTCTCCCCATATAAGTTCCACAACCTTTTTATTTTCAGTCATTTTATTTTATTTGTAATTGTAGTTATTTGGGTTAGTTGACTAGCAACTAATTCCGCCCACTCCTTCAAACCTGAGATTTTACTTGCTTTCATAAAAAAATATAAAAACATAAAAAGAATCTTCTCTCACCCTTAGACCTATTAGAGTAGTTTTTCAATCCTAACGACACTATTCCCTGTGGAGAACGATCAATCCCCCGTACTTACCACTACACTATACTACATCGGTCAGGTACACTGCCTGGTGGGGTTGTAAGCCTCTTGAGATCCCTCGAGAGGTAAAACCTGTTGTAAGGTCGCAAAACCACGCATCAAGTTTTTGGCGCCGCTGCCGGGGAATAGTTATTGTTTAGGTTGAATTTTTATTTTATTAGGTCTACTTACTAGATTCCTTTCTAGTGAGATTTTTATTTTATTTTTCTAGGATTTCTTTAGTCTATCTTTTTCTTTGTGCCCTTTGTTTGTAAAACCATTTTTCATTTGTCACTATGGCGGATGAAATTCCATTTAGATCATTGACAATTGAGGAACAATTATATTTCACCAATAGATTTGCTTCCTACGATGAATTTTTGCGTAATCTTAGTGACACCCAAGAGGATTTGGGGGTAAAGTTAGATGGGTTTGATGAATTCTGTGCATGTGTGATTTCTATTAGACGATCATTATTAGGATCAATTCCTTTTAGTGAGACTCAATGGATGAATTTTGAGGAAAGCTCCTTCACCATGGCCCATAAGTACGACGAATTGGTGGATTCGTATGAGCAAGATAACCTAGTTTCTAAGAACATGAACTTAGAATCAAACCAAGATTCTAAGATGGTTAGTGTTGAGCCACCTAAGTGCATGTCATGGTTAGACACTACCATAATACAGGATGAACACTTAGGTGATCTTGACACAAGGAATGATGAGGTAAGTAACATAAGCCCGCTAAATACCCCACAAGTCCTACCATCATTCGAGGCACACACACCACCCGTGACTTACCCGGAAGAAGTAGAAGAGACTATAGGAACCCCAATAGAGGTAGAACCTTTGAACCAAACACAACTAGAGGATATAGGTTTGAATGCTTTTAGTGATCACAACCTTACTCTTAGTTCTATGGAAGTTCCTAGTTTTGATGAAGCGGAGCCTCAACCAAAACCGTTACCTAATCTTCCATCCTTGGATGAAAATTTAGGAATTGAAAAAGGCCCCAATCCACCCATCGAACCATATGATCCGGGTAGTTTTAGGTTGGAGGTTGTTGACTTTGAGCCTTTTAGAGAGGAAGCTAACATAGGAGTGAACCATAACCTTACATACTTACATCACCCATTCATGATTGATCGTAAGAAACATTATGGGTTTAAACCGGGTTTATTAGGTCAAGATGGATTCCCAACTAGGAGTCTCTCGAAGTTGTTAGAAAATGATCCCTTTTTAGGAGGAAACTTTAATTCACCCATTGACCAAAGTAAACTAGGTAGGGTTATGATGAACGGAACACACCCCTGTGAGTATATAATTCATCCACCACTCTTTCCTCACGTGGCATATTTCCACCCTAAGGGTGTGTATCGCTACTTTCACCCACACTTAATCCTAAGTGTAGGGAAAACCTCCCTTATTTCCGTTAAATAAGGGTAGAGTCAGGCTCGTGACTCGAACAAAAAAAAGCGCTTCTTGGGAGGCAACCCAAGCTTTATTTGCTTTGTGTGTTTATTTATTTGTTTCTTTGATTTTATTTGTTTCCGTATGTGTGTTTAATTTTTATTATTATTGATTCATGTTCAAAACTAAATTGTGAAAATGCTTTATCTTGTTTTTAACTTCGTCTTAACTACATATAAAGGTATTTTGCAAAAGATAAGTGTAAGGGAAATCCAAATCGGTTTATTAGAACAAATGAACATGAATCGTAATAATAATAAATTGACATACATATTCGTATTTGTTTGAGTCAAATGCTTGTATCGAGTCATAATGATGTTTTGCAGGAATTCCAGGAAGTAAGGTATAGGTATTTCCAAAAATTTTCCGGAAACTTAACATGAGAATTCTGTCAGATCATTTCTGACGGCGTCAGGCTTTACAACCTGACGGCGTCAGGTTTTAATTTTCTGAAAATTTTGAAAGTTTTGTTTTCATAAAAAGTTTTTATTAAATCTCTAACTTATAATCTCCAGGAATCTGCAAAATTATCATTCCACAAGCATTATATCCTTATATAGAGTTTATCCCGCCGATGTTATGCAGGTTTTCGTGTTTGTTTTCTCAGGTTTAACAGGTTATTTTGGACAAGGAGATGTATTTGGAATCAAGCTTATGGCGATGCATTAGTCATGGAGCTTCAACATTACCTTGGAAGAAGATCTAACCGTGTTACCACATTATCCACCGAGCGAATCAGGGGAGTATTTGATTTCATTCTTTTACCTTATTACTTTTACATCTTTGTATTTGAACATTGGGGAAAATGTTCATCTTAAGTGTAAGGGGGGGTAAAAGTACGATACTTTAGAGAATGCTATTGCGCTTGATTTTTGTTTGTTTAATAGTAGATGTGTAATAAAACTGAGAGAAATACCTGTTAGGGCAATTTAGTGCCAAATTTAAATTTTTTTTTACAACATTTAGGAGTGAAACTTTGATCTTAATGAGCGTCTCACGGATAGGAGTTATATGACTAGCACAAAAAACCGTACCACTAAAAAAAATTTCCACCCCCAAATATGTGAGGTTCGCCCCTAGAATTGGAAGGAAAAGCATTTATGCTATGATGTGTGTACCGGTAGCACTTAGATTCTAGAACTTGCGTTAGGACCATTCCGAGGCCACAAGTGAGACTACATTCGTGTAGTTAGATTTACTACATGATAAGAGGCATTAGGATTAACCCATTGTTTTACACCTGTGTTTTTGTTATAATTACTTTGGCTACATTGGTCAAGTAATTCTCCCACACCCTTTGCGTTGTACTCATTTTTAGTACATGATACCCCTAGTACACCCCTCAGAGCCTATCTTTTCGTTTCGACCTTTAAGCATTTTACTTAAAGGAAGAATTTGTTACACCCCACTTAAATGTACACCCAAATCGCCTTAGCCTACCTTGTATGCACTCATTTTTAGTGCATTATTGTGACAACATTTGTTTAAACCCAAGTTAATTATCTAATTGATTACATGGTTGCTAAGTTGAGTCATATCCTTGTACATATTGTTTTGGGACGATTGGGACTCGTGGGTAAAGTACTGGTGTAATGGAGTAATGGGGAAGGACATCATTATTACCCCCATATGTGCTAAATATTTTAAAAGTACTCCAAGTGTTTCGATTATCTTAATTCGAGTCATTAGAATAGTTATTTGTAAAGTTATGTAAAAGTTCAAGTGTAAGGGGAATACAACGCCCCTGTGATGTATTATTTTGGATGGTAGGGCAAAAGTGTATATAAAAAAAATATAAAAAAAATAAAAATAAATAAATAAATAAAAATCAAGAAAAAAAAATGAGAAAAAAGAAAAGTAGAAAAAACATACGGACTACCATCCCGTTTTATTTTATGTTTTTGTTATTTTGTTTTTAGCTTAAGATTGAGTTGAGTCTTGGCTTAGCAACATTGTATAGTACATGTAATTAATCAAGATCTTTAACTCGCCACCAGTAAAATATCCCTTATCAAACAAAACCGTGTTTATCATATCCCTACACCTCATGTTATAACCCATGTAAAAGCCTTCTTTGATAGTTTATCTTAGGTGCTTACGCCTAGTGGAGAAGGTTATCGATCCTTGCCCAAGCCTATGGTAATCTATTTGCTATGACAGGTAGTGAGAGATATTATCCGTTTTCATTTTTGAGATTTATTTTGATGACACTTGAGAGATGTGAGTATCTAAACACTACTTGTGAGGTGCTAGTTTGTAATCTCCGTGCTTATTATGATTAAAGTGGAACGACTATTTGTTGTAATTACTTTTATACTAGCGTTAAATGACCCCTAACTTGTATTTTGATTAGAATAAAAGCGCATTTGCTTGAGGACAAGCAAATATCAAGTGTAAGGGTATTTGATGAAGCGAAAAGTGTACCGCTTTTAGGGGGTCATTTAAGCCCTAAATCGTATTTATTTGATCAAATATTGCCTTAAATCGTTCCTTTTGTCATTTTAGGTACTTTGGAGAAGAAATCTGGAAAAGGAAGCATTTTGGACGTTTTTGGAGCATAAAAGTGAAGAAAACGACAAAGTCTCAAAATTATGCTGGAAAGTACCTTTGACAGCGTCAGGGATTGGCCCAGACGGCATCACGGCTTGGCAAAAAAGATGGATATGAAAATTACTCATGATAAGCCAGAGAATTTTGCATGAAAAATCTGACGGCGTCACCCTTTGAAGTGATCAAGGCCATCACGGTTTAACTTAAAGAGGGACGGCGTCAAGCTCAATTCTGACGGCGTCACCCTTTGATAGGCCAGAGCGGATTTTGGAGCACTAAAGAGGGACGGCGTCAGGAAGGCCATCCGGGAACCCTAAAAGCGGTGAGGTGACGGCGTCAGGATCTATAACGTGACGCCGTCAGCCCTTAAACTCTATATATAGTTTTGCAATTTTTTGTCATTAGTGTGGAACTTATTGTGTGTAACTTTGGAGGAGAAACCCTAAGACGAATTTCTGCCATTTTTAAGGGTTTTCATACCCTTGGATCTCCCATGTTTAATTGAAGATAAGTGATTGTTTAATCATTCAATATGTCTATGTGTTGTTTGATTATATCTTGTTCTTGTCTTTTGATTAACATGCTAGGCTAGATTTATCTTGTGTTTGCTTAGATCTAATGAAACCTAACTATTGATTATTGGTTATTAGTGTGTTATTAGTTGTATTGGATGATTGTTCATCGATGTTAGGCTTAAGAAAACTGGCTAACTTCCTATTCAGTAACTTGCTTGAACGTCTTAAGAAACATGAACCAATGCGTACTAAGGTTTTTATGGTTGTATTTAATGCATGAGCGAATTCTAGTGATCCCATGTTAGGAGCTTCCTAGCCGGCTCGACATAGGAGTGAAGTAGGAGCTCATAGAGTTGGGGAAGTACGTACGCCGCCCCACGATTGGTATTAAGGAATACACCGGTCATCCACGCGATTAATACACACTAATCAACCAGTAAAAGATAGTTAGGGAGTAAGGAAATCTAAGTAAACACATTTCTCCCCATATAAGTTCCACAACCTTTTTATTTTCAGTCATTTTATTTTATTTGTAATTGTAGTTATTTGGGTTAGTTGACTAGCAACTAATTCCGCCCACTCCTTCAAACCCAAGATTTTACTTACTTTCATAAAAAAATATAAAAACATAAAAAGAATCTTCTCTCACCCTTAGACCTATTAGAGTAGTTTTTCAATCCTAACGACACTATTCCCTGTGGAGAACGATCAATCCCCCGTACTTACCACTACACTATACTACATCGGTCAGGTACACTTCCTGGTGGGGTTGTAAGCCTCTTGAGTACCCTCGAGAGGTAAAACCTGTTGTAAGGTCGCAAAACCACGCATCATATAGATACTAATATTTTCAAGGATAGTCATGTGCGTTTCCTTGATTGATTGAGTAATTCTATATCTACTAGTTATGCGAATGACACAAATCATATTGATCAAATTAACAAACACATGTAGTGTTGTATATGGGGTACATGATGTTGTTCCATGCACAAGTGGGAGAAATCTTTATTATGTGCAAGGTACAACATATAAGAATATGATTTAGTAGATTCTCTTAACCGCAAGGTAAGAGATTCTTGGTCTAATATGATTATACATATCTATTCTTAAAAACACTTGGAGTTAATTTTGGGTATGCGTGAGACCTGGACCAAAGTTAATGACAAGGTAAATTTCCAAGTGTGCTTGAGACCACACATGGAAAATTTACAGTTTCTAAATTAGATACTTATTAGAACTTGTGTCAATATGATAACAAGATTACTTCAACTTTAATATTTATGTATTATTGGAATGACATAAATGCATGAAGTAATGTAATACTACTTCAATAATTATGTATTCTTTGGATGACATAAATAAGTGGAGTAATAAGTTAACTTGAAAATACTAATGAAACCAAATGATGGTGTTCATGATTGCTTTAGTTATAAATATTTATACTTTAATGTAAAGTTATAAATAAAGTCTTTTAAGACTTAGTATAATCTAAAGTAAGACGTTAACTTGTTATGTCTTCTTTATTAAAGACATATACAAGAAGTCATTGAGTTGATCAATGATTTATAACGTGTAGTGAGATTATAACGGTTTATGTCTTCTTGATTGAGACATGAACATGAAGTGACTTATTTAATAAGTACTTGAGTTATAATGCATGCAAGAGGCTTGAAATTCTATTTCACCATTAAGATGACTTAGTTGGGAAATAGGTAAGCCAAAAGGAATACAAAGTTATCTTTCATATTGTTAGATTATCTCACAATATGAGTTCTAATGAAATACCACATATTTGTGGTGTGTTCAGTTAGGAAAATCAAACTTTATTTGTATTGTTTGGTTAAAGATAACTATAACATCTTTTCTTCCAAAAGTTATCAAGGTTAGGAAATTGAGTATGGATTGAAAATACTCAATTAGACTCCTAGAAGATTTATAAGACATTATTTATTATGGAATGTGATGAATCACATTAAGTCTTAAAATGAAGTTCTGAATTTGTTAAACTTCTGATGAAGCTGGATTTTAACAAACGAATGTCAGGAACTATCATGTGTATTTGTAATATCCCAAAAGAGAACAATAGGTGTTGCTTTAATTGCTAATTATTTATAGATAATCTATAAATTACAAAAAGCAAGTGGGAGTTTTATCTTGTAGAGATAAAGTTACAAGATACAGAATCGTCTAATATACACTAGCGAATATCATGGTGAGATTAGACATGTAAATGTTAGATCTAAAATGATGGAATTCTCATTCATAGATCCGTAAGGATACCTTGGATATCTGATTAATATGCTGAGGATTATAAGTTACAGGATTATGGTAAACCTGGTAATCATTATGATGAATTTTCAAATATTGAATTTGGAAAATTACTCATACTATGAATGTTAAAGATGTTGTCCATCAAGATAATCAATTCTAGAAATTTGGTTTATCTTGAATTCTAAAGTAAGACTAGAAAATGATATGAGTTTCTTTTAAATATGGAAAACCCTAGTGGTTTAAATTTTTATGTAGAAATCATATGGACAATATTGTACACATATTTAATGTTTGTCTTGTGACAAGATTATTAATCATACTTAAGTAATTAACTATGATTGAATACTCTTTCATGAGCACATGAAATATATAAAGATAATAATTGTCATATCTATTTTCATTAATATGAAGGATGACAATGGAATATCAAAACTCTTTCTTGAGTGATTACTTGAGCGAGGACGGTAAGTAATCGAAAGGATTTTTGAATTCATAATTATTTTGGAAGTGTAAAAAGTGTAATAATCCATGAATGGATTAATGCATGCATCTATGAAATATTCTTATGTTTAATTATTAAATCCATTGTTTGATTTATAATTGAAATAAGACAATTTCTAAGTATTCCTAAAAGCTAGTGGGAGTATTATGTTTAATTTCTTAAATAATGTATGTTGTATAACATATGGGAAGTAACATTCCATGTAAGTTAAAATGTTAAGTCTTAACTTGGAATGAAACTTTACTTGAAAAATTTAAGAAGTAAAACATACAACCTTGAGATATATGTTTATTATTATAAACATGTGCGGTAATTAAATCTAATAAGACATAACATATCATTTAGAAAGTCTAAATGAAAAATATATCTTTTGATAAGTTAGAACATGAATAAAATCTATGATTGATTCTAGGATTTTCATGTATATCATTGTTGTATCATGTTTGAATGTAAAATGATTTGACAACATTTGATATCTAATAAAGGATATTTGATAAATTGTGTAATGGATATTCTAATCGAATATGTTTGGACTTAGAATAATGATCCTCAACCTGGAATTGCTCCTAAATTCTAAGTATAAACAATATGGCAAGTTGTTGCGTAATTGTTATAGCCAACAAATCTTGAAAGATTATAAGGCATCAAAATTACACAATTGATATTAAGTTTACGGAATAGTTAAAAAAGGCATATTGTAGTTTTATACAATAGTGTTTATTTGATTGAGATGACACTCAATACTAGTCATGGTAGGATTTTATCCTTGATAATGGCCATGTGAACTAGTTATGCTTAACTAAGAAGCATAGTTGCATTATACATTAAAGAGTTAGAATACTTTAAACTTTAAAGTGTTTGAAAGTTTGAATATTATAAATTGGTGATTGAGGATGTCACACCATTTATGAAATAATATGTGGCAGTATCAATATAGTTGATTGCACACATACAAGAATTTCAATAATTCTTGAAATAAGTATTCTCAAAATTTTATAGATCAAAGTTAGTTGATTTATGCCTTGCCAACAAGTATGATAGACATGACTTGAGGCATAATTCATTAACAAGTAATATCATGCATTGATCTATTTAGTGTTTGGATAAAGGACATTAAGCAATTATTATTTATAATGAATTAAAGTACTTAGTACGTTTGTTTTCATTAATAATAAATTGTGTCCTATATTTGCATGTTTAAATCCGTGAATAACTTATGTTATTCTAAATGTCCGTTGTCAATTAATGATATGGGAATATCATTGAACTAAGACAAATCTGAGTATTGGTTAGAATATACTTGAAAGTATATTGATGCGTTGACATACCAATTTCACATGATATTCAATGAATTGAATATAGGACTTATCCCAACTACATGATTTTACTTTATGGATCTTGTCAGTAAGTAAATCATGAATTTAGTTATCCTCAGACTTGAGATACCAGATAAGTGTCATGGATGTAGTGCATTTCTGTGAAGCAATTTACCGCTTACCGTAACTGGGAGTCATAAGGATTGTTTTCAGAAATGTTGCAAAGTCTATGGGTTATTCTTGTAGTCAAGAGAGAATTTGTTCCTTCAAATTTGTTTTGAAGTTTAATACTGCTGGGCCCCTCGTAGGGTTGGCAAGATGTTTGCGTGCGCACGCCCAAAGTCTATCTGGAATACGTTCAGATATTTTGGTAATCTTGCTCAATCATAAACAACGAGAAACAGAATTGTTAATTAAAGAATGACTAAGATCCATATCTTTATTAACGTGGTATTAGTAACAAAAGGATGATAATAATGATGAATCATTAAAGGTTTTTCCAAGAGACCTTGTGGCCGGTTGTGGTAGGGTTGGGGAAACCCAATCCAACTCAACTTGTTCTCCAAGTTTTACACACTATAAATACAAGGCTTAGGGTTATTTGTTTCTTAGCTTTTGTGCACAAACTATAACCCTAAAATTGTTTCCTTGTTCTTTTCTTTTAATGGCCGATCGTACACAACCCTTAAAGGGTTTCAATTTGCATGTTTTCTTTAAACTAAAACTTGTGTTTACATTAACTAGCATTGACATTAATTCGGTTATAGTTCGTGTGTACAAGAACGTGGTGTAATCACACTATTGATTGTATCTTGGATCGATTAACAAAACGGTAAGGGGTTAATCAATAGATCCCTAATTCACATAAACCCTTGTTAGGATTCATCTTTATTGAAGATTTAAAGATTGGTTCTTGTTCTTGCTAGAACCTAAAGGTACGTTCCTATTTATGTTTTAGTTAATTATTATGTGTTATACTTGTTTACACGCTTCCTCATTCTTGTGTACTTTGATTATGGGTTTAATATATGATTGTCATGATTACTAAATTCCAACAGCCTCTACGACGTAGGGAAAAGTTTCCCTCTACTGCGTAACCACTAAGACGCATGAATAAATTCTTATTCGAGAGCTCTACGGCGTAGGGAGAAGTTTCCCAGCATCAAGCAACCTAGTGCAGACGTGATTACTCTCGCGGTTACTACCGAATGTCCCCTCCTTTGTCACAACACATTTATGTACCGAATATAAAAACTATATTAGTATTCATTTTGAATGTAATTTGCAGTTGCAAAATACATATGGAGTTAAATAATAGGAGTAGCTACTACATTTTTTCACATGGCTAAGCAGTGTTAACTTTAATTTTACTAGAAGGCCGTTTATATTATCTTCTTTTTTTACCTTTCTCGGATGTCTCGCCATGATGGGAAAAGTATTTTACTTGATGTTCAGGAGAGTGATGATGATGCGGAAGTGGATAACGTTTATGAAGAAGCGTCTACATTTATTGCTTCTAAGTAATGTGTAAATTTCCTTTATTTATGCATGATTTTTATGGTTCTATTTGTAATGTATAGCTAGAGTAGTTGTGTCATTGGCATGTTAAAGGCTTTATTTGGTTTGTTTTGTTTATCAAGCGTGTGTGCTTGAGGTTAATGTGGTACATCAGCAACATTCTATTGTACTTAATTCCTTTTACCAGGGTAATCCTTTACTAAAAAAAAAATAGGTGTAAAGATCGAACTCCCTTTTCTTTATCACACAAACACACGACACACTATGATGACACTCACAAGATCTATGTATAGAAAAAGAAAAGTAGTATGTGGATCGTATAGAATAACTTGGGTCGAAGGTTTATTAGCTTTGAAGATAAGGAAATAAACAAAGACAATGAAGAACACACACACACTCTCTTAGACACACAATGAGACACACTTGATAGAATGAGAGTGTGTGTGTATATGTAGCGACACAGCCACACCAAGTGGATTGGTGCTCTTTTCTTTGGGCTTGGTGTGGGCTAATGTTAGCACTACACTTATACATTTAAGATACTAACACATCTAATGCCATTAGCCCACTAACTAGACTAATTAATACATTTGAAACTAAAGTTCTAAATAAACAAATGACCATCACTTCACAATTAATAAATTAATTGCTAACAATCTCCCCCTAAGGGATGGTCATTTCAATGATGCTCCCGTGATTGGTCTTTTGCCTTCAGTGTCTTGAACTTTGTGTGTCAATGTATAATAGTCTTCATTCAATGTTCCTTCATGCACTGTGATCTTCAAAGAATCGACTTTTGGTCATTCTTGCCTTGATCTACTTCTTATGTCCAGATGCGTCGTCATTGTAGATGACGATGGTAGATGGACTTTCATGACATAAGGCATAAGGCAAGATCCGAAGATCTCAATCCACGGTCTTAGATCACATTTTAATCACGTCCTCTCCCCCTTATACCTAACTAGCAGGGTACCCGCGCGTTGCGGCGGCGGGTACCCTGAAATAAAATTTTTCGGTGAATCATTTATTTTAGTTTATTATATTCTTTTTGACAATAAATTTAAGGATAGCAAGAATTTCGTTTAGCCCGTGCCCGTTCGGGCTCGAGCCCGTTTGGCCCGCGCCCGTTCAGGCTCAAGCCCATTTTGCCCGTTGCCCGTTCGGGCTTGAATATTTGTATAATGTGCTTTATTATTTGTATTAGTGACATTTAATGCAGGGTACCCGCGCGTTGCGGCGGCAGGTACCTTGAAATAAAATTTTCCGGTGAATCATGTATTTTAGTTTATTATGTTCTTTTTGACAATAAATTTACGGATGTCAAGAATTTCGTATAGCCCGTGCCCGTTCGGGCTCGAGCCGTTGGCCCGTACCCGTTCGGGCTCGAGCCCATTTGGCCCGCGCCCGTTCGGGCTCAAGCCCATTTGGCCCGTTGCCCGTTCGGGCGTGAATATTTATATAATGTGCTTTATTATTTTTATTAGTGACATTTAATGCAAGAATTGTGTTTAATTTTGTTGTACAATATGTTTGATAATTTGTATTTCTTATGTAAGGGGTGTTTTAATAACTGTATTAATTGTATTTATTGAACAGTTAATTAATTGACTACAATAAATAGCATTAATGTGGTGTTTTGTTTTTTTTAATATGTGCATTAAAGTGGTGTACACTATGCTTCTTGTCTTGTACGTCTGAAAATTATGTGTATTAAAGTGTTGTACACTATACTTCTTTTCTTGTAAGTCTTAAAATTTGGAGAGAGATTCATCCCTACATTATATGTAGTATAGATAGATATAGATTAAAAAATTGTACCCAATGTTTTTGTAAAAACAATTCGGATAACAATTTCATTTGTAAATCCATTTCAATCATATCAGTTCAAGATATGGATCCAAAAAGAAATACGATGCCCAGTTCAAACGTACATGTGATATAACATTTAACTCATTGACACATGCAATTAGTCTGGTTTCAGCCAAAATAATTTCAGATATAGACAAACAGCAGCCCATTAACTAATAAACCCAATCCAAAAACCAAGTGAAATGCTCGGATGAAAAGCCCAAAGAGAAAATGTATGATAAATCCTTGTTAGTAACCTAGTAGGTATTATTTGAGTAACCCTAAACCACTTTTCATTCAACCAATCCGCCTACCACCAAACGTTATCTCTCCAAACATAGATCTCATCAAACTCAAACTCATCTCATCTCCCCTCATCAAGATCTCAAATCTGCTTCCATCTCCATATATTCCATTATCAAAATTAAATCACAAGCCAATCTTTGAATTATAACCACTCCCCTAACTTGACAAACCTTTTCGTTTATCATATATGACGAATGAAGAGCAACAAAGTTTTTCGACTTCAAGATCTAAATATGGGTCTCAGGTAGGTTTAATGGTATACTTCTTGTGTTTAGTTTAAACGAACTGAAGAAGGAAACTAACAAACTTGTTAGATTTCTTTTTTTTTTTTTTTATTCGGATATGAAAATGAAGCGAAGCTTCAATATGGATCTGTGATGTTATAGGTTCAATCTAAAAAATCTTTTAAAAGATTGGAAAAAGATGAACCGGTTTTGAGATCTATCTATCTTTTGTTTTGGTCTTGAAATATCTTGTGAAACACGAAAGAAAATTATGAGATCTTGTTATAGGTTTCAGAGGGGTTTGAAGAGGAAGCCCATGGCTTTGATTATGACGCTTAAAATTATTTGTACATTGTGCTTTATATTTTGTATTAATTAGTGATGGGGTGTATTAATTAATAGCATTAATGTTGTAAGTCTAAAAATGACATTTTGTTGTACACTATGCTTTATTTCTTGTAAGTCTGAAAATTAGGTGCATAAAAGTGTTACATCATCCTTTATTTATTGTAAGTCTAAATTTTCAGACTATGTAGGAGAGAGATACATCCCTCTGTTATAAGTAGTATAGATTACCACTTAATCTCCCCCTCAAAAATAGCATGTAGTGGTATTTTTGAAAACAGTTGATTAAAATGAGACGTTTTGGAGAGACGGATTGATTTTTAGCATGAAAGCGGAACATTTTCTTTTTGTACTCCCCCTTAAACAAAGCATATTATTAAACACTTGAGTTTAAAAGCAGTTAAGGGTCTTAGAGGGAGTGATTGTGAGCACAAAATGTATAGAAAGACTTTGAAAAATCTTTTTGAAACAATCTTGATTAAGTACTCACGGTTTTTGCTTTTTGCCATTAACACTGCGAGTCCTGATCGGAAATGATCAGAAGTCATCAATGTAGCTTTTGTTTGAAATCTATTCGAGTTGGCATACCCGTGCTACAATAAAAGATTTCACATTTAAGAACGGGTTTCATACTGAAGTATATGAAAGCCATACTGAAGAAAGTTGAGAAACGACATGTTTTGGGAAAATTTTAAATGAACTCTCGCTCAAGCATCTGTACATGCCTGTATCATTGTTGAATGACATTTCTAGATACGTACAGAATATCGATTATACGAGCGACATGTCGTGAGAAGAATATTTTTGGTTTTTATGTCTTTTTGAAATTTTCTATTTTTATATTTTGTTTTTTGAAAAATATTTACATGTGAAGCTTCATGAGATAATTCACAAAGATTCGAGAAGACTTTCTAACTTTTCGGGAGTTAGGCTTCGCATTCCAATTCGACGAACTAAGTTATCAAACCGCACTTTTGGGAGGGCTTTAGTATAAATAGATCGGCGAGTTGATATTCAGTCTTGACGAAAAATAATTCAAAAGTACCCTCTTCTACGTGTTCCTTTATGAAGTGATAGCGGACTCTAATATGCTTGGTCTTCGAGTATTGCACGGGATTGCACGAGATGGCTATGGCACTTTTCGAGTCACAATACAAAGGTATGCGGTCGAAAGAGAAACCATAATCTGTGAGTTGTTTCCTCATCCATAGAACTTGGGCACAACACACAGATATAGACACATACTCGGCCTCCATGGTTGATAGTGCAGTGCAGTCTTGTTTCCTTGATGACCAGCCTACTAGCTTTTCTCCCAAAAACTGTGCTCCGCCTAATGTACTCTTTGCTGTAACTTGGCAACCGGCATGGTCTGCATCTGAAAATGCTATTAGTGTAAACTCTGAATCCTTCGGATACCAAAGTCCCATGTTAATGGTTCTTCGTAGGTACCAAAAGATCCGTTTAACCTCTTGGAGGTGAAGTTCGGTAGGCCTTGCCTGAAACTGTGCAAGTAAACAAACAACAAAATGTATATCTGGTCGACGAGCAGTTAAGTACATGAGAGACCCAATCATGCTCCGATATTTCTTCGGATCCATGGGTTTCCCATATAGGTCAGCGCCTATTTTGGGTGAAGTGACCATTGGAGTACTAACAGAGTCACAATTCTCCATTCCATGTTTTTTCAAAATCTCAATTGTATAGTTAGCTTGATTTAGAAAAATACCACGTGGGGATTGATGAATTTGTAAACCCAGAAATAATTTTAATTCTCCCATCATGGACATTTCAAATTTGCTTTTCATGAGATTTTCAAAATGTTTTGAATGTTGCGGATTAGTGGACCCAAATATTATGTCGTCCACGTAAATCTGAACAATCAAAATATCATTTTTGTATTTTCTTGTATACAAGGTCGGATCAATTGTTCCTTTGGTGAAATTATTTGACAACAAGAAAGATGATAACTCGTCATACCACGCCCGTGGGGCTTGTTTTAAACCACAGATTGCTTTCTTTAGCTTGTAGACGTATTCTGGATGATCTTTGTCAACGAATCCGTCTGGCTGACTCACATACACTTCTTCTTTCAGAGTTCCATTCAAGAAAGCGGTCTTGATGTCCATCTGATAAACTGTGATGTTCTTGTGAGCGGCATATGCTAAGAAAATCCTGACTGCTTCAAGCCTAGCAACTGGCGCGAATGACTCTTCAAAATCTATCCCTTCTTCCTGTCTGTATCCCTTTGCCACTAGACGAGCTTTGTTGCGAATGACAGTCATTTCTTCATCCTTTTTGTTTTTCCATAACCACTTAAGATCAATGACGAGTTTGTCAATTGGTCTTGGAACTAAATCCCATGTGTCATGTAACTGATATTAAAGAAGTTCTTCCTGCATCGCTTCAATCCAGGCATTATCTGCCATTGCTTCCCGAATGTTCTTAGGTTCTATGAGACTGACTGAGCAGACATAGATGCACATGTCACAATCGGTGTTTAATTGTTTTCTCGTCTGAATTGGCCTTGAGGTTTCACCAATAACTTGTTCTATTGGATGGTCTTTTGTCCACTGTAATGTTGAAGGGTACCTTGGTGTTGAAGAATGTGTGTTAGATGGTTCATGTAACCGTGATGATGATTCAGCAGAATCCGTTGCAAACGGATTTTCAAATGGTTCTTCATCTAACACAGCATTATTTTGTTCTTGCTCATCAATTCTTGGTAGAACAATTTCAATTACTGGAGTTGCTGGAGTAGATGTTGATGACGTGGAGGAAGGAGGTGCGTCAGCTTCGAATGTTGTGGATGCATCTTGATTTGGTGGTGGTGGTGGTGGTTGTTGATTTTGAGTGGGTGCAGCGGAACGTTGGTTAGATGCATTTTTCGAAGCGCCACCATAGTATTCATCATACATAAACTCGAAGAAATTATCCAGTTCCTAATTTGTGGGTTGTTCGTTATGAATTGATTGAGCTCCTTAAGGTGCGAGTCCTGAACTGATATGTCCAGAAGTCATCGGGTTAAGCGCGGGTTCTAGAGCGAGTCTCTCAGAAGCCATTTGTGAAATTTCATCAAACTTCACATTCATCGTCTCCATGATCTTTTTCGTTCTCTTGTTATACACCTTGAATGCCCTCGAGTTTTCTGAGTAACCAATGAAGATTCCAATATCACCCTTAGCTTTCAACTTCCCCAGATCTTCTCTGTCATTTGTTGGATAACACAAAGCACCAAATACATGAAGGTAAGAGATATCTGGTTTTCTGTTGTTCACTAGTTCATATGGGGTTTTATTGAATCTTGGATGAACTAGGGATCGGTTCTGAGTGAAACAGGCAGTGGCAACAGCATCAGTCCATAAGAATAACGGTGCACTAGAATAAATCAGCATTGTGTGAGCAGCCTCCACAAGAGTTCGATTTCTTCTTTCAATTACCCCATTCTGCTGTGGAGTTCTAACAGCTGATGTCTGGTGAGTAAGACCAGATTCTTCAAAATATGTTCTTAACTCCTGATTTGTGAATTCCGTGCCATTATCAGTTCTTACTATCCTTACTGGAGCTTGAAGTAGAACTTGAATCCGCTTCAGAAAGGTGATGATGATGCCGGGTGTTTCGTCTTTAGACCTCAGAAACTTTACCCATGTATATCTTGAATAGTCATCAACAATTACAAGAATATACTTCTTCCCATTTATGCTTTGAACTCTCATTGGGCCACATAAGTCCATGTGTAACAAATGCAACCTATCAACCGAACTAGGTACGGGTTTAGGTTTATATGTTGCTCTTTTGCTCTTTCCTTGCTCACAAGATGGACATAAGTGTTCTTTGGTGTATTTGAATTTTGGGAGACCATTGACGATATTGTCTTTGGGAAGTTTGTTTATGGTGTCAAAGTTAAGATGGGACAAACGTTTATGCCACAACCAGGATTTTGTTTCGCCTGCCCTGGTCATGAGACAAATTGGTGATGAAGAGGCCATTTGGTTTATGTCAATAGCATAGAGATTGGTGCCACGATTCCCAATTAAGAGATCAATTCCACCCAAATTCCTAACATAGCAAGTGTTTCTCCTAAATGCAACCTCTAAATCAGCATCACAAAACTGCCCGACTGAGAACAGATTGTGTCCCAACCCTTCGACATAGTAAACCCGAGTGATCAAGTAATTTCCAAACTGAAAATCTCCATAACCCAGAATAGCTGCAACATGATCATTCCCAAACCGTACAGTCCCCATGAACTGCCATACAAAGTTGATCAGCAGCTTCAGATTCTCGGTCATGTGCTTGGAGCAACCCGAGTCGACGATCCAAAGACAGATTTTAATGACCTGCGAAGAACAGATGATTTTGTATATGGAAACCGTTTAACATTTGGTTCCAGTGGGTTAGATTTAACAGGTGAATCACACTTAGAGATGGTTTCCGGTGTAGCATTGGGAACTATTTCTAATGTGCCATTCTTAAGTGTGAACATTCTACCCGTTGGTTTCCATGCACAAAACTTAAGGTGATCCTTAGGCAATAGGCTACTAGTGGTTTTTCTAGCTTTTGCAATAAGTCTTCGAATATATCTACACTTAGCCCTAGTTACTGAAAGAACCTTTTTCTGTTCAGGCATATCATTCACATTATCAGAAACAATATCAGCACAAGCATTTTTAGACAAAGATTTCTTTTGCATTAAACAAATAGAGTCATTACATGCATTTAAAACACTGGTCTTAACATTACATCCAGATGACATATGTTTCTTATTTGAAAGCTCTAATTTCCTAGGGTGTTCATCTACTTCGTTGCATGCATTCTCAGAAACAGGCGAGACTCTAGTGTTCTTGTTATTGCTCCTAGACTTTCGTCTGCTCCTAGAGGTGCTTTCTAATCCTGTAGAAGGTAAGGCACACTCTTTAGAATTTCTGTTGTTGTCCTGAGATGTGGTTGTAGGATTCCTAGACTCGTTTAGATTATCCTTTTTACGTTTATCTATCGCCCTATATGTTTTAGATGTAGAGGCAGATGCAGTAGTGGGACTAATCCTATAAAGGCCAGGCGCTATTACATTCGATGTTTCGGCAACAGCTTTCTCTTTTTGTTTCTCATTAGGCAAGGGGGTTGATGGTGCTATACCCGTAGTTTCCTCACCCTTCCCTTTTTGACTTTCAAGCTGAGATTTCAAAAGATCAATTTGTTTTTGCATGTTGTGGTAGTAACGCTCATACGTGAATTTGTCATACTTGCTTTCTTCCTTTTTCTGATCAAGTTGTTTAATATATGTGACATTTTGTTTTTCGATCTTGGCGAGTGCCTTTTCATATTTCAAAACAATTTCAGAAGTCTCATCCCGAAGCCTTTCATCATCCTCAACAGAATATGTTTGGTAAATAATAGACATAATTTCGGTCGATAGAGCTATTTCAGAGAGTATGTCATTATGTTGTTCCACAATCTTTATGCGTTCCAAGTATTCATTAGCTTCCTTCACTAAGGATTTGTGGTCCTTAACGAATTCTGCTGATTCTTTCGAAAGATTATGTTCCACATTTTGAACAACCGCATAGATTGCAGCAATATAAGGATTAATGTCGTTTTCAAAAAAAAATTCAGTTCAGTATTAACACTTGGAAACCAGTCTAGCTGTTGACAGTTTGTTTTGGATGCCACAATACGTTGAAGTGTTTCAATTCTCTGTTTAAGATCAACCAAATATAGTCTAGCTGCACTTGTGTCACAAGTGTTTTTAGATGCCATTTGTTCGATGTTAGATAGATGTTTTGAGACAACTATTCGTTTTGCAACAGCCACTGGTCTTTTGAAAAATATTGGTGACTCTTTTTGAACAAGATGAACTCCAGAATCTGTATTAAGCTTGTTATAATCAATTGGTTGAAATTCTCGGTTCATTTGTTTCATTTTAATTCTACTCTCTTTGGAAAGCTCAATCGTTTAATCAGAATCATGAACCTTGGGAGGATCATGTGAAGCATTTAGCACACTGCCATTATATAACACATTCTGTTCTTTCTGAGCTTTCTTGAGATAATAAGGGTTGTCACAACTGATAGCCATTTTCTTTATCGTATGTAAAATCAGGTTTGGATCGTTAATTAACAAATTAATTGTTTGTGTAGAATGATCCGTTTTTACAAGCAAATCTTCCAACTTTGCAATGGTTTCCTTTTTGTCAGTGATCTCTTTAAGAAGATCCTTTTCATGTTTTGAAAACCTTTCATTCAACTCTTTCTTTTCTTTTTCAAGATTAGAAAAAGTTGATTTTTGTTTAGAAAGTTGGTTGGTTAATTCAGAAATTTCTTTGTTTAAAGATTTGATTTGCACATTCAAATTAACATCTAGAGTGTCAAATTTGATTTGCAAATGTTTTTCTCTTAACTCAGAATCTCTTAAACTAACCTCAAGTTCTGACTGTCGTTTGTTATGAAAATCAAAAGCTCTTGCATTATCCTTATAACTCTCTAGCTCAGTGGTCAATTTTTCATTCGCGGCCTTAACATCGCGATTGATCTTTTTGACCTTTTCAATTTCAATACTACAATTTTGCAATAACGATTCAAACAAAGCACGTGTTTCCTCAGCATTCTCAGTATGCTGTGACTCGAAGTCTCCATTAGAATCCATGTCTGGAGTTACCAAATTAGTATTGCTACAACTTAGTTCGTCCATATGTATCGTAAGTGAGATTAGGAGTTCCAGGATGCTGTTCATTTTGAGGTGACATATCAAACATTTCATTATTGTGACATGTAGCATATGGTTGTACCTCAGAAACCGCATTGGTGTCAAAAGCAGGAGGTGCTTCAGAATCCGTGTCGTACTTAGCCTCCTGGAGATTTGCCATGAAAATGCAGTTTGCATCGATGTCCTCAAGATCTTCTGCATCATCCATAAGAGCCATAAAGTCATTCTCTTCAGCACTCAACTGTAACCCAGCCGTTTCCTTCTGTGCCAACAATAATGCTTTCTGCAAGTAAGCTGGACCCCTCTTTTTCGGCTTGTCTGGACAGTTCCTAGCCATATGACCGATACCCTGATAGTTGAAGCACTTCATCACATTACCCTAATTCATATTCCCAGCTCCCTGAGCAGCAACATTCCCAAACTGATTCCCAGCATTCTGACCCCTTTGATTACCAACAGCTGTACCCATCTGATTCCCTACATACTGACCCATCTGATATCGTGGAGCATATCCCTGCTAATTCCCATATCCCCCAACCATCTGTCCCTGCTGTCCCATGTTGAAACTCGGCTGTGCAATTTTCTTGTTGCGAGTGTTCGATGAGATTCGTTGATTGTTGTTGGTGGGTGTGGAGTAGCGTCCTTGGAATGCTTTTGTTAGGTAAGCAAAAGCTTGAGTCAAAGCAGCAGTTGACTCATCTTGATCTGGGTGTTGCGGATATTGATGTTGTGGGATTACTTGTTGTTGTTGTGGGTATAACGGTGTTTGAGGATTGTATTGTTGTTGCATGAAGTGTTGGGATGAAGATGAAGAGGGTTGTGTATTTACTGTTGCAGGTGTAGGTGTTTGGACAATGAGTGCAAGAGGATCATGTTGTTTTGCTAGCTTCTCTTTTCTGACTTCATTTGCCTCTTCTTGGTTTTGTTTTAGAAAGTCATAGAGCTGATCATAGTTCACCTCGTGAAGGTTCTTTGTTTGGTTGACAATAGTGACATATCGTCCCCATTCCTCTGGAAGGTTGTTGATGAACTTGATGTTTTGAACAATTTGAGCAGGTGCCAACTTGTTTCTGATCAACTCATTCATTAGAGTACAAAACCGTGTGTAGTAAGATTCAATCTGTTCAGCTGGAGTGGATGTGAACTTCTCCCATTCAGTTAGAAGCTTGTTTTCAATGTCTTGTTTACCAATTTCAGTGCCATGACAAACCCGTCTAACTCGTTCCCACATATCATAGGCAGTTTCACAACTATCTACAGCACAAAATATTTGTTGTGGTAAATCGAGTTGGATTAAGTGCATTGCCAAGTCATCCGCTTCTATTTGCTTCCAATCTTCTGGTGTATATTCTGATTCCTCCTGAACCCGGTAGGTTGCTTCGACGGGAGGTGTTGCATCTGGATTTCCAGCTGTTACTAGAATCTGACGAGGCTTCTCAATGGATTTAATCAAGAGTCTACCTTGACCTTGAGGCTTGGTTCTCATATATCGAAGCATACGACTCGTCCATGGAAGATAACCACCTTTTTCAAACATTTGAGGACGGTTTTCAGCACCGGCGGCATGAATGTCTTGTTGTGTAGTCATCTTTGAAATTTTGTATGATAAAGTGGATTGAGGATCGTTTCAACAAAATAGGAGATGTTGTTGTGAAGTCTTGGTTTGTTGTTGATGATTGTTGAAGTTGTAAGTTAGATAAACGAAACAAATTAAATAAAGTTACGAAATTTGATTAGAGTATAATTAAGATAAAGTCAAAAGTTCACAAATTCGACAAAAGTTATGTAAATTAGAATTTAGATAAAAATGACAATTTCTATAGAAATTTCAATTCGACCAAAATTTATGCAAATTATGGCAAAATGTCAATTTAGATAGAAATATATCCAATTTATATAAATTGGTAATTTATATAAAAATCTAACACTCTTATACAAGAGGGTAGATATTCGTTTGTCGAAGTATTTTACACACTTATACAAGCGCGAAAATACCAAGTTCACTTTTGGTGTTGACGAAATTACGTTCGAATCAAATTCTTAAAAGTTATTTAACTTGGAAATCGTTTAAACCAAGTACGAGGGCCAAAACTGTCAATTCTGAAACTTCCCAAAAGCTGCTGGAAAAGACAAGGACAGAATCTGCGAAAACTGAAAACTGCTTCTTTGTCCGAGATATGATTTGCGATACTTTGTCCGATATCGGAATTGGAAGAAGATCTCGGATAAGACTGAGCTGGTTTGGTTTGCGATAACGTTCTCAGACCTGAATTGCGATAGAATTCATGAATTGCGATAAGATCCTGTTTCTGAATTGCGATAGCTTCCAGTCTTTGAATTGCGATAAAGCAGTCAAATTTCAATTTCGATACTTATCGCAATCTTTACAAGATTGCGATAATTTTGGCGAATTGCGATAGACAGCAGACAGTACTGAATTGCGATAAAAGGCAGTTCACCAACTCCTTGTCCATTAGTCACTTGCCCACTGACTTTTAAGACTTTTCCACTGCCAACTTTCACCAACTTACCAATTCTTACCAACTATTGTCAACTCAAATCAATAATTCAAGAACAAAGATTATACGCATCACAAAAAAATCAAATATCTAAAAACAAATCGTATACACTTTCTTGGATTTGTGTCGATCTAAAACTTAGAACACCACAAGAATCCAACCTTGAAATACTAGATTCGAGTGAAAGATACTCACAAAATAATAAACTAAGTCGATATAACACAAACAAACACAACCTTTTGATCTTGATTTTGCGTATGATTCAAGGATAAAAAACAAAAAATGTAACTTTTCTACTTAAAGAAAAATAACAGTGGGTGTTTTAGTCTTGATGATCAAACACAAAATACCTCCTACCTTGAAGCCTTGCTCGTTGATACCACTTGTAAGGATCGAACTCCCTTTTCTTTATCACACAAACACACGACACACTATGATGACACTCACAAGATCTATGTATAGAACAAGAAAAGTAGTATGTGGATCGTATGGAATAACTTGGGTCGAATGTTTATTAGCTTTGAAGATAAGGAAATAAACAAAGACAATGAAGAACACACACACACTCTCTTAGATACACAATGAGACACACTTGATAGAATGAGTGTGTGTGTGTATGTATGTAGCAACACAGCCACACCAAGTGGATTGGTGGGCTTTTCTTTGGGCTTGGTGTGGGCTAATGTTAGCACTACACTTATACATTTAAGATACTAACACATCTAATGCCATTAGCCCACTAACTATACTAATTAATACATTTGACACTAAAGTTCTAAATAAACAAATGACCATCACTTCACAATTAATAAATTAATTGCTAACAATAGGGTCGGTCCACTTGTGTCGGCCCATTAGCCCGTCTAGCATTAGGGCATCTTCTCTTTATTTTGTGTATTTATATGTTGCTTGCACAAAATTTTCATTCATTAAGTTATACAAATGTTTGTTCACTATTCAATTTCTACATGTTCTCAGAGTCACAGGTTATCCTAATCCCGAGTTACCTACAACAACAAAATATGAACTCCAAAAACTGCATCAAGTTCGAATGACTGCTGCGACTTGTACACATAATTAGTCCTACTCATGCTAAAGTTAAAAACAAGCATATAGATTGCGCGCAACACGGTGATGATCTATATATGCTCCATAATAAACTAATGTTACACACAACACATGCTAAAGTGAAAAACAACAGCGAATATGTCCAGTAAATAATTACTTTGCTTGTAGGTCTATACAAGAAGCGAGACCACATTGATTTCCCATAGAAGCGTTGCTAACGTCACACAAGCCAATACACTCAAAATCGTCTTCAGTTCGACTACAGCCAAAGTAGATGTCGCGGTTATTACTCTGGTGTATGTAGTAGCGCGCAACATGCTTTTAGTTTGTGATGTAGCCATTTGCAATAAGTCGAAACGAATAGTTTTATCCACATAAAAAGTGCAATGATAATATAAAGGTAAAAGATCATTTGAGGACAAAACATTGCTTACATACAAAGGGACCAATCCCTACCTTCCATTCATTTTGATCTAAAGGTTGAGATTAAACTTATCATTTACACTACAGGGGTATTTTTGTCCATACATAATCTATATTTTTCATAACAACTCATTCAAAACACACACAAAACTGTGTGTTTTTACCTCACCTCTCTCCTCTCCATTATACCGATTTCCTTCATTAACCATCATCAGGTAACCCTAATTTTTTTCAGTCAATTCATTAATCGATCATCTACTTTATGATTACGCTAACATCAAGTTGATGTGCATCAAGTTGATGTGGCGTCGGCTGTTGCTAAGCCACAGAAGACGCCTTTGGCTTTGCCGAAGACGTCGGCTGCGGCTAAGCCACAGAAGACGCCTTCAGCTTTGTTTTTATATCAAACTAGATGCTTCAAATATTGTATATATGTAGTTGTAATGATGTAGAATTGGAATACTAGGGAGTAAAATTCGTGATAGCGTTTCGATTCGAATCTGGTGTGTAATTAGAGATGTATGTGAACGATATGATGAATCTGTGAAGTGGTGTTGTTTTTAGTTGATGAGTTGTAATATAGCTCACTGATTTTACCTTTATATATGCTGCTATGCGAAAGTGATGATAAATTGGGTTAAACTAGTGTTGTATGTGAATAAAATGGTTTAGCTAAGTATTTAACTGAATCTGTTATGATGTGCAGTAGTAAGTGAAGTAGAATGTCGATGGCAGATGAGCCTTTGTACCCGATAGCGGTATTGATAGACGAGCTGAAGAATGATGATATTCAGTTGAGGTTAAATTCTATTAGAAGATTGTCTACGATTGCCCGTGCTTTAGGGGAGGAGAGGACTAGGAAGGAGTTGATTCCTTTTTTGAGTGAAAATAATGATGACGATGACGAGGTACTTCTTGCGATGGCGGAGGAATTAGGTGTGTTTATTCCTTATGTTGGAGGAGTTGAGCATGCAAATGTGTTGTTACCACAACTTGATATGCTGTGTACGGTTGAAGAAACGTGTGTGAGGGATAAAGTTGTGGAGTCGCTGTGTAGGATCGGGTCACAGATGAGAGAGTCTGATTTGGTTGATTGGTTTGTACCTCTGGTTAAGGTTGGTTCATTTCACTGTAATTTATAGCAGTTTTGATACTTACTGTTTTGGTTTAATTTTGGAGACATGACATGCTTTCGGTTTATGGTTGCAGAGGCTGGGAAAATTAACTGATATGCAGTCTACTTATCTAACCACTAGGCTAAAGTTCTTTTGGCCTACTGATGTTATTATATGGCCATGATAGTAAACACCGTGCAGCTGCAGCTATAATGTATTTAAGAAATTAGTACTAAGGTCATGTTTTGCTTATCTAACCACTTGTAAAGTTAGGAAAGTATGGAAACTTACTGAGAGTGATATCACTGGTGATAGCACCTGTGATATCACTGGTGATAGCACCTGTGATATCACTGGTGATAGCACCTATATGAATACAAGTGTGTTTGGCTAGTTCTAAGTAAATGCCATTCCATTGCATCTCTTGATTTTGCAGAACTGAACATGTTCTTTTATGTTCTTCCTTTTGACACTATTAAGTTACAAATTGCAGGATCAGTGGTAAGATTTTGCAGTTGGAGACAATCACACAATCAGAAGCCATAAGGAGGCGATATCGCTACTTGAGCCATTTTTCTTTGACGACAACATTTCAGGTATGTTGCCAGAAATTAATCAGAAACTATCTGCTGTGAAAGTAGAAGGTAGATGACTCGAAGCATCTGCTATATGCTACAAATGTCATTCCTCTGTGATGCTTATGTCTTATTGGTGGTGTTAATTGTTTATAGCTTTGTGAAATCGATCTCTCTGGAATATTGCCTCCCAGCTCACTTTCTCCATTTGGGAATGAGTTGAAAAATATTGCACCAGCTTTGTGAAAGCAGAGGACGCGTGTTGCCAGAAAGGTGAGCGTATAGATTCGTTCCATTGATTTATTGTTATGCACACAATAGTGGGAGTGGGTCACTTTTTGTTAAGCTCATGTCATTGAAGGAACATAACTTTGAATTCGTTGGTATAATTACTGTTTTATAATTGTCATACTTTTATAATTGAAGGAGCAAGAGGAGAAAGCCAAGGCAGAAGCTGCTGCTGTAAGTTATGTATATCGGTTTTAGAAAATGACGGCCCAAAAAAGTCTACTTGATTAATGAAAGATCCTGAAAAGCTACTTCAGGTGCGACTATCAGCTGCAGATGTATATCGGTTTTAGATAAGCTGGTGCTAGTATTCCCACATTTTGCTGATGATTATTTCCTATGGTCCATTGTTGGTACCTGTCATAGTCATCCTACAGGCCAAATCATGTCTCATACCTACAAATTTGGTATTACTTCTATCTTTTTATGATTTTATTCTGTATGCAAATAATTTTGAACTTTTTTGTCTACTTTTTTCTTCATATAGATCATCTGATGATGGATCGTGTAGGATTTGGGATGCTAGACACTCTCAGTTCAGTCCACGAATATACATCCTTAAGCCTCCTGAACCTCAAGCTGGTTAGTTATAGATGCTATGTAGGCTCATTACAACTCATCTTTTTATTACTTATGACTTACCTAGGAGTAAATTTTTAACGATAGGGAAAAGCAATGGACCATCATCATCAAGCTTTGTTCCACAAAGTCATCAGATATTTCGCTCTGCATTCAACTCTAGTGGAACTGTTTTTGTCACAGGAAGCTCGGACACTCTTGCAAGGGTATACTCTTAAAAATGTCATTTGATTTGCATTGATCATGAGTTTATACTATACTTCTATCATGTTTGTCATCTCATTTATTGTAACACCCCAACCCGGCAAGGGTAAAGATGTCACGTTAATGGTTTCATATCAGATCAAACAAAGCATACTTCAATAGTAATACAATAAAATGTCAAAGGTTACAAATGAAATACTAACATTATAAGGTTAAGAATGAAACAAAACTAAATACTAAGTCTGCAATTGCAATCCTTCTAATGACTTCTACTTCAGAATAACTATCAAGGTCTTCTAAGTCCAAAAGTCTCTTCACTCATACCCAAACCCGTCGTCCTGCTTATAACCTGCCGCACACGAAAAGAAAACGTGCGGCTGAGCTTAAAAAGCCCAGTGAACAGATATAACGGAAACAAAGCAGTAGTAACGGAAATATAAAGTAAAAGAAATAATACCAGGAGTAACAAGAGTCAGGAAAAGGAATACAAGAGTTATGCAGACATACCAGGAATTAAGAATGGTTACAATGGTAGGTGCAAATGAAACCAGAACCCACCACCAGCCCAAGTCGAAATCAAGTCAAGTCCAGTATCAAGTCATAGGGTAACATAACCAGTAATTCACCACAAACCCAAGTCACATCAAGTCAGGTCAAATGTCAGGTCAAGTATCAGGTCAAGTAACAGGTCATAAGGTTACAAGGTTTCAGGTAAACAGAAATCCTCTATGAGCCCAGAAACATATCAGATCATATCACATCACATATCAGGGTGTATGGAGGGGTGACCTCAGCATACCAGGAAACAGGGTGAGGGGATACCTCCAGGGGTTGGAGTAGCTAGCTCCCAGGGGTGTGAAAGACGTGTATTGCATACACTCATCAGTCACCAGGATATAACAGGAAATATAACAAATCAGGACATGTCTAGGATGCATGCATGCGCCCCCGCAGGCCACAGGGTCTTCCTCTACATAACAAATCAAATCAGGTCAGGGACGGGACAGGAAATCACTCTCCTGCCCTAGAGTCATGCCACCGGTGCATCAATGACATGGACATGAAACCCTCATGCCTAGTGGGTGGCTCGTAGTCTCAAACTGTGGGTCAAGGTCAGGTATCAAGTCTCGGGTGTCAAGTCTCAGGTATCAAATGTCAGGTATCATATCAGAGTTCATATCAGGATTCATATCAGGGTTCAAGACAGGAGATAAATGCAGGGGTTCATTATCAGGAGGTCAATATCAGGAAGGTCAAATACTAGAAGGTTCATAATAGTTTATTTTAAGAAAAATCCTTTTCACATGGTTTTAATAAAATGATCGTTAGAACAGTTTCATAATAAAAGTCTTTTAAGGAAATATTCAAAACCCTCTTCATATATATATAACTAAAAAGTGGATGTAAAATCCTATAAACCTTCAAGTACCCAAGGTCTTAATTATCCTGGTTATCAGGGTTCAATAAGTCATGTCAAGTGTCATAGCAGGGTTCAAGTCAAAGGTTCAAGTCCAATGGTTCATATCAAGTGTATCAAGGTTCAAGTCAAATGGTTCATATCAAGTGTATCAAGGTTCAAGTCAAATGGTTCATATCAAGTGTATCAAGGTTCAAGTCAAATGGTTCATATCAAGTGTATCAAGGTTCAAGTTCAGGTTTATGACAAGGTTCAAGACAAAGGTTAAAGCAAAGGTCCAAATATATGGTTCACAATACAAGGGAAACATAACAATGAATCAGGAATCAGAAATGAGACGAAGGCTCTTTACAAGAAGAGCAGAATATCTGTACCTTATTCAAATAGCAAGCACAAACACAAGAGTAGCTGACAGGGATCAAGATCACTCCTTTCTTGAACCTAAAGGAGTAGAAGACAGAAATACGAAAGGGGTTCAGTTATCTTCCCATTATAAGTAACTTCTATTTTTAGTAACTTTCTATTTTTAGCAGGTTTCCAGATTTAGTAAGCTTCAATACTTGGCAAGATTCAAGTGGTATACTTCAAGTCAAGTCTTTAATTAGCTTATTATGGCAGTAACATTCATTTTAACAAGTTACACAAGTTCAGGGTTAGTTATGACAAGTTTTCATAGTTCAGGGTTATAAACGTAACTTTACCAAAGTTCAAGGTTTAAAATAGAAATCTCATAATTTACCATTCGAATACTTTATTTTCCAGAATTACACTTTTGGCCTCCAAGTTTCCAATATTTACGAATTACACCCCTTTACTTTATTAATTTACAGTTTAATCTTATACTTACATAATTTACAATCTAACCTTTACAATATTCATATTACACATCAAGTCCCTTTATTTCTTCAAATTACAGAAATTAACCTTCAATATAATTATGTTACAAACAGCCCTCAAAGTTTCGGTAATTTACACATTTGGTCCTTATACTTTTTAAATTACAAATTCGAATTATATAATTTACTATAATTACATATTAAACCCTTAACTTACCAATTTTACACCATGAGTACCTATTTTAGCATGTTATACGAATGCTCCTTCAAGTTTCCATAATTTACACTATAGGTCCCTCTAGTTATCAAAGTTACATATTTAGTCCTTTAAATTACAATTTCAACCTTTAATTATTAACAATTACATATTAAGCCATTAAATTATCAAAATTACACATAACCCCCTGAATACAATTTATTACTCAATTCAGCACCAAGTTTCCAGAAATTACATATTTAGTCCCTCATTTTTATTTATTTTCAATTCGACTTATAATTTACAAATTAAATCATTATCTTGCCAAAATTACAAATAAGACCCTCATGTTATAATTTTTACATATTCTCCCAGGTCCATAAAATGTTACAAAAATATCCCACAAGTTTTAATAATTACAAAACACAACCTTAACTAATTATTTCCCAATCGATTTGCATAAAATCTTAACAAAATCAAACCCTAGCAACCCCAATCATTAAGCAATCATTGTATCATCATTATTCATCAATTATTACTAGATTTCATCCACTAAAAACCCTAGGTCGATTAGTTCTTAGGATTTTTCCATAATTTCTCTTTTTATTTCTTAAATCCGGTTTTAACATAAATCCATAAATCACGATTTCGACTCAAACAATTCGAATGACTATTTTTCTCATGTTATATGAAGTATATAGAAGCCACGAAAAATAATTATACACCTCAAAAAAATCGCATACATGTTTTATAGATTTAATTCGATTTTAGGGTTTATAACACATAATTTTCCATACGATTAATATATAGTGCATGGCTCATTTTTATCATTTTTCCCACATTTTATATGATTAGGAGAGGGCTATAAAATTACCATAAAAATTATAGATCAAAGGATTACACGCTATGAATTTTTGTTGCTCGGTTAGGGTTTTTTGAACCAATTAATTCACCAAGACCAAACGATCGACTCCAGGACCTTGTGGCTATTTTTCCCACCTTCTTGGCACTATGAAGAACACCATAAAATTACCTCTTTGCTTTAGAAAATTCGGATGTGGTGTGGGGAATTTTATGGGTGGCGGCTAATTGTTTTATTAGGGTTTAGTGGGAGAAATAATTCATGGGGTGATATTAATTATGTTAGACCGAGTATTGAGGAGGGGGAATTGACTAAGAACCGGCCTTCAAGGCCCAAGAATCAATTTACCATCTTTAATTTATTTTCCTTAATTAATCTTGTAATTTAAATGGTTTTTAATTAATAATAATTGTGTATTTAAATTTTCGGTATACACAAGGGTATTTTGGTCATCTCACAACTTGTATAAATATTAATCGAAGTCGTCAAAATTATTTCGTATCATATCTTGTTCGTTTACAGAAGTTTGGGATCGATTCGGAACTTTAATTTAGCTTTACTTTAATTTTAAAGTTTTCAGGGGTAATTTGGTAATTTTGCATGTTTTAGATTTTCGGGTTTTACAACTCTTCCCCTCTAACAGAAAAATTTCGTCCTCGAAATTTGCAGGAAGCAGGGAGAAGAGAACGGAATACTCTTACGGAATGCGAACAAGAATTTCAAATCGAATTAATTGTATCTACAGTAGAGAGCTCTTCAAGGAGTTTAAGGTTCATAGCTGAGGTCAACAGAATGCAACACAAGAGTCCAAACTAATCCAGATATTTGACGAACGAAGGCAGAGTATACGCATAGGTAGAATGAACCTAAGGTCTCACTAATCACAGGTAATCCAACGGGAATCAAGTTCTAAACTTCTTAGGTACTTCCCAAGACATCCTATGGCCACAATGAGGGCACGTTATATGGTGTAAGTATTATCACGTTAATAATACCAGCACCACATAAATATGCCTTCATGATGATCATACTTTATCTCGAGTCGTAAGCAAAACAATCTACCTTCATCCACCTAGTACTTCTACAGTCTCAGAGGTCAACAAAAACAAATGTCATAATCAAGAGGGAAAGCCAAACTACTCGCCATGGAGATTCTCAAAATGCCCAAGAGGCATCGAAATGATTAACAAAGATCAGAGGTCAGAGTCGGAATCTGAAGGTAAGGATTAAATAGTGTCAGGAATTTTCTATGCAAGTTTCAATGTTTCAAAACTTAATTAGGTTTCAAATCTTAGGTGTAATGCATAAGCTTTCAATCTCCAAGAGGGATTCAACAGGCTTAAACCAAAAGTAAGGCACGAATCAGAGTATTGCGGAAGCAAAGATACTTAAACAAATGCCTTATAGTCTACCCATTCCTCACCGGTCAGAACTTAAGCTCCTATAGGGAAATCCTAGAGCAATTCTTACAGGTCATCTTATGAGCGCCTACAGTGGAAACTTAGTGGTCCAAACTTACACAGGTCAAGGGTAAATGTATTACGAAATCGCAGCCTGTCGCTCTGATACCAAAATTGTAACACCCCAACCCGGCAAGGGTAAAGATGTCACGTTAATGGTTTCATATCAGATCAAACAAAGCATACTTCAATAGTAATACAATAAAATGTCAAAGGTTACAAATGAAATACTAACATTATAAAGTTAAGAATGAAACAAAACTAAATACTAAGTCTGCAATTGCAATCCTTCTAATGACTTCTACTTCAGAATAACTATCAAGGTCTTCTAAGTCCAAAAGTCTCTTCACTCATACCCAAACCCGTCGTCCTGCTTATAACCTGCCGCACACGAAAAGAAAACGTGCGGCTGAGCTTAAAAAGCCCAGTGAACAGATATAACGGAAACAAAGCAGTAGTAACGGAAATATAAAGTAAAAGAAATAATACCAGGAGTAACAAGAGTCAGGAAAAGGAATACAAGAGTTATGCAGACATACCAAGAATTAAGAATGGTTACAATGGTAGGTGCAAATGAAACCAGAACCCACCACCAGCCCAAGTTGAAATCAAGTCAAGTCCAATATCAAGTCATAGGGTAACATAACCAGTAATTCACCACAAACCCAAGTCACATCAAGTAAGGTCAAATGACAGGTCAAGTATCAGGTCAAGTAACAGGTCATAAGGTTACAAGGTTTCAGGTAAACAGAAATCCTCTACGAGCCCAGAAACATATTAGATCATATCACATCACATATCAGGGTGTATGGAGGGGTGACCTCAGCATACCAGGAAACAGGGTGAGGGGATACCTCCAGGGGTTGGAGTAGCTAGCTCCTAGGGGTGTGAAAGACGTGTATCGCACACACTCGTCAGTCACCAGGATATAACAGGAAATATAACAAATCAGGACATGTCTAGGATGCATCCATGCGCCCCCGCAGGCCACAGGGACTTCCTCTACATAACAAATCAAATCAGTTCGGGGACGGGACAGGACATCACTCTCCTGCCCTAGAGTCATGCCACCGGTGCATCAATGACATGGACATGAAACCCTCATGCCTAGTGGGTGGCTCGTAGTCTCAAACTGTGGGTCAAGGTCAGGTATCAAGTCTCGGGTGTCAAGTCTCAGGTATCAAATGTCAGGTATCATATCAGAGTTCATATCAGGATTCATATCAGGGTTCAAGACAGGAGATAAATGCAGGGGTTCATTATCAGGAGGTCAATATCAGGAAGGTCAAATACTAGAAGGTTCATAATAGTTTATTTTAAGAAAAATCCTTTTCACATGGTTTTAATAAAATGATCGTTAGAACAGTTTCATAATAAAAGTCTTTTAAGGAAATATTCAAAACCCTCTTCATATATATATAACTAAAAAGTGGATGTAAAATCCTATGAACCTTCAAGTACCCAAGGTCTTAATTATCCAGGTTATCAGGGTTCAATAATTCATGTCAAGTGTCATAGCAGGGTTCAAGTCAAAGGTTCAAGTCCAATGGTTCATATCAAGTGTATCAAGGTTCAAGTCAAATGGTTCATATCAAGTGTATCAAGGTTCAAGTTAAATGGTTCATATCAAGTGTATCAAGGTTCAAGTTCAGGTTTATGACAAGGTTCAAGACAAAGGTTAAAGCAAAGGTCCAAATATATGGTTCACAATACAAGGGAAACATAACAATGAATCAGGAATCAGAAATGAGACGAAGGCTCTTTACAAAAAGAGCAGAATATCTGTACCTTATTCAAATAGCAAGCACAAACACAAGAGTAGCTGACAGGGATCAAGATCACTCCTTTCTTGAACCTAAAGGAGTAGAAGACAGAAATACGAAAGGGGTTCAGTTATCTTCCCATTATAAGTAACTTCTATTTTTAGTAACTTTCTATTTTTAGCAGGTTTCCAGATTTAGTAAGCTTCAATACTTGGCAAGATTCAAGTGGTATACTTCAAGTCAAGTCTTTAATTAGCTTATTATGGCAGTAACATTCATTTTAACAAGTTACACAAGTTCAGGGTTAGTTATGACAAGTTTTCATAGTTCAGGGTTATAAACGTAACTTTACCAAAGTTCAAGGTTTAAAATAGAAATCTCATAATTTACCATTCGAATACTTTATTTTCCAGAATTACACTTTTGGCCTCCAAGTTTCCAATATTTACGAATTACACCCCTTTACTTTATTAATTTACAGTTTAATCTTATACTTACATAATTTACAATCTAACCTTTACAATATTCATATTACACATCAAGTCCCTTTATTTCTTCAAATTACAGAAATTAACCTTCAATATAATTATGTTACAAACAGCCCTCAAAGTTTCGGTAATTTACACATTTGGTCCTTATACTTTTTAAATTACAAATTCGAATTATATAATTTACTATAATTACATATTAAACCCTTAATTTACCAATTTTACACCATGAGTACCTATTTTAGCATGTTATACGAATGCTCCTTCAAGTTTCCATAATTTACACTATAGGTCCCTCTAGTTATCAAAGTTACATATTTAGTCCTTTAAATTACAATTTCAACCTTTAATTATTAACAATTACATATTAAGCCATTAAATTATCAAAATTACACATAACCCCCTGAATACAATTTATTACTCAATTCAGCACCAAGTTTCCAGAAATTACATATTTAGTCCCTCATTTTTATTTATTTTCAATTCGACTTATAATTTACAAATTAAATCATTATCTTGCCAAAATTACAAATAAGACCCTCATGTTATAATTTTTACATATTCTCCCAGGTCCATAAAATGTTACAAAAATATCCCACAAGTTTTAATAATTACAAAACACAACCTTAACTAATTATTTCCCAATCGATTTGCATAAAATCTTAACAAAATCAAACCCTAGCAACCCCAATCATTAAGCAATCATTGTATCATCATTATTCATCAATTATTACTAGATTTCATCCACTAAAAACCCTAGGTCGATTAGTTCTTAGGATTTTTCCATAATTTCTCTTTTTATTTCTTAAATCCGGTTTTAACATAAATCCATAAATCACGATTTCGACTCAAACAATTCGAATGACTATTTTTCTCATGTTATATGAAGTATATAGAAGCCACGAAAAATAATTATACACCTCAAAAAAATCGCATACATGTTTTATAGATTTAATTCGATTTTAGGGTTTATAACACATAATTTTCCATACGATTAATATATAGTGCATGGCTCATTTTTATCATTTTTCCCACATTTTATATGATTAGGAGAGGGCTATAAAATTACCATAAAAATTATAGATCAAAGGATTACACGCTATGAATTTTTTGTTGCTCGGTTAGGGTTTTTTGAACCAATTAATTCACCAAGACCAAACGATCGACTCCAGGACCTTGTGGCTATTTTTCCCACCTTCTTGGCACTATGAAGAACACCATAAAATTACCTCTTTGCTTTAGAAAATTCGGATGTGGTGTGGGGAATTTTATGGGTGGCGGCTAATTGTTTTATTAGGGTTTAGTGGGAGAAATAATTCATGGGGTGATATTAATTATGTTAGACCGAGTATTGAGGAGGGGGAATTGACTAAGAACCGGCCTTCAAGGCCCAAGAATCAATTTACCATCTTTAATTTATTTTCCTTAATTAATCTTGTAATTTAAATGGTTTTTAATTAATAATAATTGTGTATTTAAATTTTCGGTATACACAAGGGTATTTTGGTCATCTCACAACTTGTATAAATATTAATTGAAGTCGTCAAAATTATTTCGTATCATATCTTGTTCGTTTCCAGAAGTTTGGGATCGATTCGGAACTTTAATTTAGCTTTACTTTAATTTTAAAGTTTTCAGGGGTAATTTGGTAATTTTGCATGTTTTAGATTTTCGGGTTTTACAACTCTTCCCCTCTAACAGAAAAATTTCGTCCTCGAAATTTGCAGGAAGCAGGGAGAAGAGAACGGAATACTCATACGGAATGCGAACAAGAATTTCAAATCGAATTAATTGTATCTACAGTAGAGAGCTCTTCAAGGAGTTTAAGGTTCATAGCTGAGGTCAACAGAATGCAACACAAGAGTCCAAACTAATCCAGATATTTGACGAACGAAGGCAGAGTATACGCATAGGTAGAATGAACCTAAGGTCTCACTAATCACAGGTAATCCAACGGGAATCAAGTTCTAAACTTCTTAGGTACTTCCCAAGACATCCTATGGCCACAATGAGGGCACGTTATATGGTGTAAGTATTATCACGTTAATAATACCAGCACCACATAAATATGCCTTCATGATGATCATACTTTATCTCGAGTCGTAAGCAAAACAATCTACCTTCATCCACCTAGTACTTCTACAGTCTCAGAGGTCAACAAAAACAAATGTCATAATCAAGAGGGAAAGCCAAACTACTCGCCATGGAGATTCTCAAAATGCCCAAGAGGCATCGAAATGATTAACAAAGATCAGAGGTCAGAGTCGGAATCTGAAGGTAAGGATTAAATAGTGTCAGGAATTTTCTATGCAAGTTTCAATGTTTCAAAACTTAATTAGGTTTCAAATCTTAGGTGTAATGCATAAGCTTTCAATCTCCAAGAGGGATTCAACAGGCTTAAACCAAAAGTAAGGCACGAATCAGAGTATTGCGGAAGCAAAGATACTTAAACAAATGCCTTATAGTCTACCCATTCCTCACCGGTCAGAACTTAAGCTCCTATAGGGAAATCCTAGAGCAATTCTTACAGGTCATCTTATGAGCGCCTACAGTGGAAACTTAGTGGTCCAAACTTACACAGGTCAAGGGTAAATGTATTACGAAATCGCAGCCTGTCGCTCTGATACCAAAATTGTAACACCCCAACCCGGCAAGGGTAAAGATGTCACGTTAATGGTTTCATATCAGATCAAACAAAGCATACTTCAATAGTAATACAATAAAATGTCAAAGGTTACAAATGAAATACTAACATTATAAAGTTAAGAATGAAACAAAACTAAATACTAAGTCTGCAATTGCAATCCTTCTAATGACTTCTACTTCAGAATAACTATCAAGGTCTTCTAAGTCCAAAAGTCTCTTCACTCATACCCAAACCCGTCGTCCTGCTTATAACCTGCCGCACACGAAAAGAAAACGTGCGGCTGAGCTTAAAAAGCCCAGTGAACAGATATAACGGAAACAAAGCAGTAGTAACGGAAATATAAAGTAAAAGAAATAATACCAGGAGTAACAAGAGTCAGGAAAAGGAATACAAGAGTTATGCAGACATACCAAGAATTAAGAATGGTTACAATGGTAGGTGCAAATGAAACCAGAACCCACCACCAGCCCAAGTGAAATCAAGTCAAGTCCAATATCAAGTCATAGGGTAACATAACCAGTAATTCACCACAAACCCAAGTCACATCAAGTAAGGTCAAATGACAGGTCAAGTATCAGGTCAAGTAACAGGTCATAAGGTTACAAGGTTTCAGGTAAACAGAAATCCTCTACGAGCCCAGAAACATATTAGATCATATCACATCACATATCAGGGTGTATGGAGGGGTGACCTCAGCATACCAGGAAACAGGGTGAGGGGATACCTCCAGGGGTTGGAGTAGCTAGCTCCTAGGGGTGTGAAAGACGTGTATCGCACACACTCGTCAGTCACCAGGATATAACAGGAAATATAACAAATCAGGACATGTCTAGGATGCATCCATGCGCCCCCGCAGGCCACAGGGACTTCCTCTACATAACAAATCAAATCAGTTCGGGACGGGACAGGACATCACTCTCCTGCCCTAGAGTCATGCCACCGGTGCATCAATGACATGGACATGAAACCCTCATGCCTAGTGGGTGGCTCGTAGTCTCAAACTGTGGGTCAAGGTCAGGTATCAAGTCTCGGGTGTCAAGTCTCAGGTATCAAATGTCAGGTATCATATCAGAGTTCATATCAGGATTCATATCAGGGTTCAAGACAGGAGATAAATGCAGGGGTTCATTATCAGGAGGTCAATATCAGGAAGGTCAAATACTAGAAGGTTCATAATAGTTTATTTTAAGAAAAATCCTTTTCACATGGTTTTAATAAAATGATCGTTAGAACAGTTTCATAATAAAAGTCTTTTAAGGAAATATTCAAAACCCTCTTCATATATATATAACTAAAAAGTGGATGTAAAATCCTATAACCTTCAAGTACCCAAGGTCTTAATTATCCAGGTTATCAGGGTTCAATAATTCATGTCAAGAGTCATAGCAGGGTTCAAGTCAAAGGTTCAAGTCCAATGGTTCATATCAAGTGTATCAAGGTTCAAGTCAAATGGTTCATATCAAGTGTATCAAGGTTCAAGTTAAATGGTTCATATCAAGTGTATCAAGGTTCAAGTTCAGGTTTATGACAAGGTTCAAGACAAAGGTTAAAGCAAAGGTCCAAATATATGGTTCACAATACAAGGGAAACATAACAATGAATCAGGAATCAGAAATGAGACGAAGGCTCTTTACAAGAAGAGCAGAATATCTGTACCTTATTCAAATAGCAAGCACAAACACAAGAGTAGCTGACAGGGATCAAGATCACTCCTTTCTTGAACCTAAAGGAGTAGAAGACAGAAATACGAAAGGGGTTCAGTTATCTTCCCATTATAAGTAACTTCTATTTTTAGTAACTTTCTATTTTTAGCAGGTTTCCAGATTTAGTAAGCTTCAATACTTGGCAAGATTCAAGTGGTATACTTCAAGTCAAGTCTTTAATTAGCTTATTATGGCAGTAACATTCATTTTAACAAGTTACACAAGTTCAGGGTTAGTTATGACAAGTTTTCATAGTTCAGGGTTATAAACGTAACTTTACCAAAGTTCAAGGTTTAAAATAGAAATCTCATAATTTACCATTCGAATACTTTATTTTCCAGAATTACACTTTTGGCCTCCAAGTTTCCAATATTTACGAATTACACCCCTTTACTTTATTAATTTACAGTTTAATCTTATACTTACATAATTTACAATCTAACCTTTACAATATTCATATTACACATCAAGTCCCTTTATTTCTTCAAATTACAGAAATTAACCTTCAATATAATTATGTTACAAACAGCCCTCAAAGTTTCGGTAATTTACACATTTGGTCCTTATACTTTTTAAATTACAAATTCGAATTATATAATTTACTATAATTACATATTAAACCCTTAATTTACCAATTTTACACCATGAGTACTTATTTTAGCATGTTATATGAATGCTCCTTCAAGTTTCCATAATTTACACAATAGGTCCCTCTAGTTATCAAAGTTACATATTTAGTCCTTTAAATTACAATTTCAACCTTTAATTATTAACAATTACATATTAAGCCATTAAATTATCAAAATTACACATAACCCCCTGAATATAATTTATTACTGAATTCAGCACCAAGTTTCCAGAAATTACATATTTAGTCCCTCATTTTTATTTATTTTCAATTCGACTTATAATTTACAAATTAAATCATTATCTTGCCAAAATTACAAATAAGACCCTCATGTTATAATTTTTACATATTTTCCCAGGTCCATAAAATGTTACAAAAATATCCCACAAGTTTTAATAATTACAAAACACAACCCTTAACTAATTATTTCCCAATCGATTTGCATAAAATCTTAACAAAATCAAACCCTAGCAACCCCAATCATTAAGCAATCATTGTATCATCATTATTCATCAATTATTACCAGATTTCATCCACTAAAAACCCTAGGTCGATTAGTTCTTAGGATTTTTCCATAATTTCTCTTTTTATTTCTTAAATCCGGTTTTAACATAAATCCATAAATCACGATTTCGACTCAAAAAATTCGAATGACTATTTTTCTCATGTTATATGAAGTATATAGAAGCCACGAAAAATAAGTATACACCTCAGAAAAATTGCATACATGTTTTATAGATTTAATTCGATTTTAGGGTTTATAACACATAATTTTCCATACGATTAATATATAGTGCATGGCTCATTTTTATCATTTTTCCCACATTTATATGATTAGGAGAGGGCTATGAAAATTACCATAAAAATTATAGATCAAAGGATTACACGCTATGAATTTTTGTTGCTCGGTTAGGGTTTTTTGAACCAATTAATTCACCAAGACCAAACGATCGACTCCAGGACCTTGTGGCTATTTTTCCCACCTTCTTGGCACTATGAAGAACACCATAAAATTACCTCTTTGCTTCAGAAAATTCGGATGTGGTGTGGGGAATTTTATGGGTGGCGGCTAATTGTTTTATTAGGGTTTAGTGGGAGAAATAATTCATGGGGTGATATTAATTATGTTAGACCGAGTATTAAGGAGGGGGAATTGACTAAGAACCGGCCTTCAAGGCCCAAGAATCAATTTACCATCTTTAATTTATTTTCCTTAATTAATCTTGTAATTTAAATGGTTTTTAATTAATAATAATTGTGTATTTAAATTTTCGGTATACACAAGGGTATTTTGGTCATCTCAAAACTTGTATAAATATTAATCAAAGTCGTCAAAATTATTTCGTATCATATCTTGTTCGTTTCCAGAAGTTTGGGATCGATTCGGAACTTTAATTTAGCTTTACTTTAATTTTAAAGTTTTCAGGGGTAATTTGGTAATTTTGCATGTTTTAGATTTTCTGGTTTTACATTTATTATTATTCCATTTATGCACGTTCCATCTTCAATGCGTAACTAGGACTCCCTAAGGACCAAACACATTTCCTCAAATGTTTAAAAGCTTAAAGAGAGTGAAAATATACGATTGGGAGACTAATAAACTTTGACTAGTGACAGAACTTTATAGGAAGGGTATATGCAAAGTTAGCTATGTTTCTGACCTCTGAACTTGCGAAATTGAAACATAATTAACGCATAACACTTTCTTTTGTTGTCTATGCAAATGCAACCATGATATATGGCTAACGGTGTTGTTTCTCTGCCCCATTTGCAGCGGGTTTACATGACGAGAGCCTCTGCTTACAGAGATGCATTGAAGAGCTTTATAGTTGGTTACCAAGAAGGAATACCAGAAGTTACAGAGAAAAAAGAGTCAGGGTAGTGGTCTTAGTCCTGAAAATGTTGCGTACTGTGGAATATGAGCTTCCAGCTTCGAATAGAGTAAGGGAGGAGGGGGGGCTTCGAGGTGTGTGAGCGATATCTGAATGTTTCTAAGCTTTAGGATACTCCCAAACATGATTAAGGTGTCTAATTTCTAATCTTGCATGTTTTAAACACAGATGAGATGGGTTTGGGGAAAACAATTGAGCTTCTTGCTTGTGTGTTTGCACACAGAAAGTTGGATGATGGCAACAAGATGATGCAAATGATCGGGGAAAACACACCTAAAATCAAAAGAGTGAAAAGAGAACGTGTTGAATGTGTTTGTGGGGCTCTAAGCGAAAGCAGTAGGTATAGAGGTTTGTGGGTACAATGTGATGTCTGTGATGCTTGGCAGCATGCAGATTGTGTAGGGTTTTTAGACAAAGGAAGAAGCTCTGACACAAAAAAAGATTACGAGTCAGAAGGAGACAACAATAGTGTAAATGGTGAATCAAGAAAAAAAATTCACAATGACTCCGAAGTAGATTTTTCTGACGAGGTTCATATTTGCCAACTTTGCTCAGAACTGATTCAAGCAACGACTTCCCCGGTTGCTACTGGTGCAAAATTTAGCATTTGATTGTTTTTAGGCGTGGTAAAACTAGTTCTTGATCAAGGACTAGTTTGTGTGATGTTACTTTTATTATTATTTGTTTGCAAACTGAGTAAGAGGTTGGTTGTTTCATTTGAGAAACTGTGTGTCACTTATTGTTACTCTTGGTATGTTTAGCTGTTTGTAAAGGAAAGTTGTTAATTTGGATCAGTATTTGTATCATTAGTATTTTTGTTTATGAGGATATTTTTCGGCTTGAACTTGCATTGTTTGTGTTCAATATTCTCATTTTAATCTCAAAATTTTCATTTCACCTGATAGTATCACTCCTTGTTTGTAGGTATCACAGGTGATACCTAATAAGTTATTTTGTATCACAGGTGATACCTAATAATTTATTTTGTATCACAGCTGATACCTCATAATGTAAGTAGGTAACTACAGTTTACGCAAACTCTTTGTGCTGGTCACTAAGCCCAAATTATTTTTCTTTATTGGGCTACTGTAACAACAAGTATTTAACAAAAAAACTAAGCTTAAAAGTCTGTAACAATCTATTTTCAACAAGCAGTAGTACTAATCATGTAAGTGGCATCACTAACGAAGATAACCAGCAGTACTAAGCTCCATTGAACAGCATTAAAACCAGCAGTACTAACCAATGTGTGATTTTGTATGTATCACAGGTGATACCTATTAAGGTATTTTGTATCACATGTGATACCTATTAAGTTATTGGGTATCACCTGTGATACAAAAAAACTTATTAGGTATCACCTGTGATAGTTAGACCGGAGGCTATAAACTGATTATGCTTTTGAGACAAAATCAACCTGGTCAACAGCCACGGTTATAAGCGCCTAGAACTCTTCAGGAGGCTTTGCAATCTAGTCAACAACCGCGGTTGCAGCCTTGTTATAGTCCTTTTGGGAATTCGTAGGAACCCGTCTTCTTGTAATAACCAAATCGTAGAAGTCTACAAGATCTCACATTTTCTACAATGAGCTTTGTGTTGCTTCTGAGGAGTATCCCGTTCTTTGAGGAGTATCCCGTTCTTCTCTTACCGAGGCACCACTTAATCCTAAGGCTAAGAGAGAAGATAAATCAAATATTGTTTGAGACCCTCAATGTTCCCGATATGACATGTTTTATTACATGTGATATGACAGGTGCTATCACCAGTGATATCACATGTGGTATCACCAGTGATATCACAGGTGCTATCACTATGTGATATCACCTGTGATATCACATGATATCACCTGTGATATCACTTGATATCACCTGTGATATCACCGGTGATATCCCATGTCAAGAAGCTCAAACACCTGTAATATCACAAGTGATATCACATGAATCACCTGTGATATGATATCATGTGATATCACCTGTGATATCACATGATATCATGATATCACATGTGATATCACAGGTGATATCACCTGTGATATCACAGGTGTTTGAGCTTCTTCACATGGGATATCACCGGTGATATCACATGGGATATCACCTGTGATATTACATGAGAGAGATTCTAACACACTTTGAAGTACCTTAAGCGTGCACGTAACTACTGCTACTTCTCCGCACCAGCTCCATGAACACTAGTCTCTGGAACAAACGTCAATAAATAAAGGTTTTTAAGGCTAAATTTTAGTGATGTCAATGAGTTTTTTTATACGATCGCTATAAGTAAAGCAAAAAAACAATATGAAAGTTGGTTAATTAGTTAGTAACGTTTATCATTCATGATAATTTTCATTTGGTCATACAATCAGTCATTGATAAAGTATTTATATAAATCTATGGTTGTCTAAAAAAAACATACGATTACTCGTTTCACATTTTATGTTAAAATTAAAAGTGAACAACATAAATGCATTTCTAATAGAAATTTTGATATAAAGATTTATTCGTACCTTTTTTTATCTTCATTTTCACCTTCGGAACTACAACAGAGTTGGCCCCTCCAAATCGGCTTGTAAAAGAAATACGTTAGCAAATAATAATTATTTATCAAACTATTGATCACTCGTTAAAATAATTTTACTTTCAAAGGCAATTATGTGTTTTCGTACCTCTCTAGCTTTCACCAACATTTCATCTACTGTACAACCATTTGTTTCTGCAGTATTGACCCACCGGAGGTTGGGTGTATCATGGGTTCCATAACCCCATTTCTCCAATTTGTGACAAACCATGATCTCCACCTTCACCAGAGAAGGAAATTTGATTGAAGTATTTCCAGGGTACAAGCTTGTGAGATTGTCCAGTTCAAAGAGAGAAATTTCGGCAAGGCGATCGAACATGATATTTTTAGCTGGTACAAATATATCAATTTCACCTGTACTTGTTTCCTCATCCCCGTAAGAGATCACTTCCTTCAAACTTTATTTTTGTAATTTTTGATAGGTTTTAATTCAAAGCTCATTTGCTTCTTGCCACTAGTAAATCTCAATGTGCATATGTCAAAATTTTCAGATAAGCTGTTTATGCATAGAGAGAAACAAATAAGCAAGCTACACTCATCATGTCGTTAAAAATAGATACAAACATCCGCCTCTTTCATAGAGAGAAACAAATAAGCAAGCTACGCAAACTCTTTGTGCCGTTCACTAAGCCCAAATTATTTTTCTTTATTGGGCTAGTGTAACAACAAGTATTTAGCCAAAAAATAAGCATAAAAGTCTGTAACAATCTATTTTCAACAAGCAGAAGTACTAATCATGTAAGTGGCAGCACTAACAAAGATAACCAGCAGTACTAAGCTCCATTGAACAGTATTATAACCAACTAGCAGTACTAACCAATGTGTGATTTTGTATGTATCACAGGTGATACCTAATAAATTATTTTATATCACAGGTGATACCTAATAAGTTATTTTGTATAACTTGTGATATTCAGGATATCGCTTGTGATAATATCACTTGTGATATTCTGAATATCACATAATATCACTTGTGATATTCTAAATATCACAGAATATCACTCGTGATATTAAAAAAATCACAGAATATCACATGTGATATTCAGAAAATCACTTGTGATATTTAGAATATCACTTGTGATATTCTGAATATCAAAGAATACGAATGAAAACGAACAAAAAGACCCAGGGGCAGAGATGGTTATGGTGAGTTAAACTAGTTGAGGATGGTAGAGGTCTGGGGTTCGAGCCTAGGCTCACTCTGGGCTTCCCAAATTCCCAGTTTTTGATTTTGCAAAAAAAAATTTCATGAAACTTATTAATAAGCTAAAAATGAACAACTTTTGTGAAAACAAGATTTTTATAACTTGAGAATTAAGGTAGAAAAGGCAAAATAAACAAACAGTTAACATATTAGGTATCACCTGTGATACAGAATAACTTATTAGGTATCACATGTGATACAAAATAAGATATTAGGTATCACCTGTGATACATACCAAATATTAGGTATCACCTGTGATACAAAATGAGATATTAGGTATCACCTGTGATACAAAATAAGATATGTTATTTTGTATCACAGTTGATACAAAATAAGTTGTTATGTTGTTAAGATTTCTTTTAAGCACTTAAATAATTAATTTAGTATTTTTAATATTATTCTTAGTCCAAAACTGTTTTTAATTCATTAAAAATAAAATAAAAAGCAAATTTACACATCTAGGGGTAATTTTTGATTTTTAGGTTTTCTTAGGCTCGTTTAATTCCCGTAAGAACTCGTTTTTCAGTTTAATTTGCGTTTTTGCTTATTTGTGCTTTAATTACTTATTTTGTATCACAGGTGATACCTAATATGTTATTTTGTATCACCTATGATTTTGTATGTATCACAGGTGATACCTCATATTTTGTATCTACAAAAACAAGTAGCTAACTACAGTCTAACTATCACAAGTGATACCTAATATGTTATTTTGTATCACAGGTGATACCTAATAAGTTATTTTGTATCACTGGTGATACATAATAAATTATTTTGTATCACAGGTGATACCTCATAATGTAAGTAGGTAACAACAAGTATTTAGCAAAAAAAAATAAACTTAAAAGTCTACACAATAAGCAACATGAAAATAGCTTATCAAATTCTTAATATTTTAATAAAAATATTGCATAACATATTCAGTTTATAGCCTCCGGTCAAAGGTACAGACATCGCCATCGGTAGAACTCTATCCAATCTCGAAGACTGATTATAATTCGGATAAAATCGCAAACAATTATCATTCCATTTCTTTTGCAAATCTTGAATCTTTTGTTAAGAAAATAAGCAATACCACTGCTGCTGCTGGTAATAACTTCAGACAACGATTCTTCACTGTCTTTAGCCTTGTCACCATCTACACGTCAACAAGAAAGAGCGTTTAAACCATATATCGAGTTAAAAAAAACATAATAGAGCAGAAAATGCGGGAAACCAGATAAGTTCACCAACCTGCTAATAAAAGAAAATAATTATGTGCTAGCCCTACTTCAAGCAATATTGTGGGATCCTAAACCTAAAACACTACACGCTAATAAAACAGCTAATTTCTACGTGTTGACTGTTGAATCATTCGTTAATTGTGTATTTAGCGTTCACACCCCCCCCCCCACACACACACACACCCACGTTTCTACATTAACTTTAGCCAAAATATGAAAGATACCATACTACAAAGTCTTAAATGAAGAAAATGCATAGTTTCATTAAGCTAGCATAAATTCAATGGAATAGAATTGTCTAATCCAAATGATTAGAATGTTATCTACTGTCTAAAAAGTATGTGATCTAAAATCAAGCTAGCATAATTCACCGACTGAAACACACTCGCATTAGCATAATTCTGCATTGAAGAACCCAAAGCAGATCCAGAAACAGAAGCCGAATCAGACGGTTGATATTAAATAAAAAAGGGATGTCATAGTCAATAGAAAAAACTAATAGGATAATCTTATCTACTAAAGTTAATATCACCAGTTCATCACATCATCTGTGACGTGATAAAATACCGATATTATCATATTACGTCTGAAAACAGAAATGCTTCAACTTCAATACATCAGAAGGTCTCAACGACTCGGCCTATTCTAAGTTTTCTAGTTTGTCCCCTCATTTCCTGATAACAGCTTAGAGGGTTCTATGTCACAACACTTGCAATGATCAGAAGGCATTGAAACAATTCTTCTTTAGATCTTTTTGATTGGTCTCTACTATGAAAACAAACGAAACAATAAACTTCCCATAGGTATTAACGACTAATGAGCACAAACAAATGAATGTAACAAAAGAATAAGACACAAACATGATAATATCCAAATAGCCAATTGCTGGTTCAGAAAAGGTAGGCAATAGTTAACGGTTAATCCTTAATCACTCTTTCCATCCATATAGACAATTATCACAAAACATTTCTGCTTTCTTTCTCTTTTTCTAGTCCTGTATTCAACCAGATGAGCATTCCTAACAGTATGTTTGTTTCTTTAGATTCGCAGTTATGCACCAGACCTTGCGAAAACAGTTGCAGGCCTGATCTCGACTTCCAACGATCAAAAATTTAGAGAAGAATGTGCTTCGCTTCTTGGCCTACATTCCCATGATGCAAAATTGATTGAAGATAGCCTTAAACAAAGGCTTATTTCAGTTATAGACCGCAACGACAGAGAGCCCCAAAGAATGAGAGAAGCTGCACCTCTTCTTTTTCAGGATAATTGTTTTGACGAACCAGAATATGTAGATGAGGAATTTGAAGACTGTGAGGTAAGTTTTTCTGCTTTTGATCTATAGAAATAGATATCAGCCAATCATAATGAATATGTAGATATGAAACATACATTTGCGAATTCTATACTTAAAGCTATTATTTTGAGATACGAAACATAACAGTGTACGAGTTCCATGCCTATTAGATACTACTGATCTCTTGGTGCTTGCGTAACCATTTCATGAGTTATTTAGTAGTAGAAACTCGGAGAGACGTCAAAAAATAAGAGGGTGCTGGGACGTGCGTTTTGAAACTGTTTTTCTGAATATGGATATTCTGAATATCACAAGTGATATTCTGAGTATCACAAGTGATATCCTGAGTATCACATGTGATATCCTGAGTATCACATGTGATATCCGGAATTTTTTTATTTTTTTGGATTCTTATTTAGTTACTTACTTAGAGTAGACGAGTAGTTTGTTGAGTTTGTTAGTAGATAGTTAACCTTTCTCCTTTGTATAAATACATGTTTCAATATTAATGTAGCTCATAATATATATACAACTACGAGTATTTCCTTCTGTCTCTGGATTAGCATACCACAAAAGTATATGTATGTTCGACAGTCAACACGTAGAAATTAGCTGTTTTATTAGCGTGTAGTGTTTTAGGTTTAGGATCTTATACGAGCCGAGAAATTATATGTGAGAAATTTGTAAATAAACTGGTTCATGACTTTTGTAAAAATTGGTCGAATATGTGAATAATGTTTACAGAAGTAGTGAATCAGGTAGCTTATCAAGATTCTTATGTATATATAGTGTCTTATTTGGTCGTGATTTGGTGTTTATGTATCATTTGAAGTTATTTTGTTAATGTTTGGTTGTGGTACTGGTAGTATTTATTGAAATAAATAAAATGAAATACTATAATCGAATGAGATGTAAGTAGTTGTGATATCTTCGAGTTGTAATCACAGCTTAGTGAACAATTGATTAGACATATGTGTCATGTTGCAGTGATCAGTGATGAAGTACTAGAGTTTGGCCAAAGACAGTGAAGAATCGTTGTCTGAAGCTATTACCAGCAGCAGCAGTGGTATTGCTTATTTTCTTAACAAAAGATTCAAGATTTGCAAAAGAAATGGAATGATAATTGTTTGCGAGTTCATCCGAATTATAATCAGTCTCCGAGATTGGATAGAGTTGTACCGATGGCGATGTCTGTACCTTTGACCGGAGGCTATAAACTAAATATGTTATGTAATATTTTTATTAAAATATTAAGAATTTGATAAGCTATTTTTATGTTACTTATTGTGTATACTTTTAAGTTTATTTTTTTTGCTAAATAATTGTTACCTACTTACATTATGAGGTATCACCAGTGATACAAAATAACATATTAGGTATCACCTGTGATAGTTAGATTGTAGTTAGCTACTTGTTTTTGTAGATACAAAATATGAGGTATCACCTGTGATACATACAAAATCATAGATGATACAAAATAACATATTAGGTATCACTTGTGATACAAAATAAGTAAGTAAAGCACAAATAAGCAAAAACGCAATTTAAACTGAAAAACAAGTTCTTACGGGAATTAAACGAGCCTAAGAAAACCTAAAAATCAAAAATTACCCCTAGATGTGTACATTTTCTTATTATTTATTTTTAATGAATTAAAAACAGTTTTGGACTAAGAATAATATTAAAAATACTAAATTAATGATTTAAGTGCTTAAAAGCAATCTTAACAACATAAAAACTTATTTTGTATCAACTGTGATACAAAATAACATATCTTATTTTGTATCACAGGTGATACCTAATATCTCATTTTGTATCACAGGTGATACCTAATATTTGGTATGTATCACAGGTGATACCTAATATCTTATTTTGTATCACATGTGATACCTAATAAGTTATTCTGTATCACAGGTGATACCTAATATGTTAACTGTTTGTTTATTTTGCCTTTTCCACCTTAATTCTCAAGTTATAAAAATTTTGTTTTCACAAAAGTTGTTCATTTTTAGCTTATTAATAAGTTTCATGAAAAAAAAATTTTGCAAAAACAAAAACTGGGAAGTTGGGAAGCCCAGAGTGAGCCTAGGCTCGAACCCCAGACCTCTACCATCCTCAACCAGTTTAACTCACCACAACCATCTCTGCCCTTGGGTCTTTTTGTTCGTTTTCATTCATATTCTTTGATATTCTAAATATCACAAGTGATTTTCTGAATATCACATGTGATATTCTGTGATTTTTTGAATATCACAAGTGATATTCTGTGATATTTAGAATATCACAAGTGATATTATGTGATATTCAGAATATCACAAGTGATATTATCACAAGCGATATCCTGAATATCACAAGCGATATCCTGAATATCACAAGTGATATTCAGAATATCACAAGTGATATTATCACAAGCGATATTGTGAATATCACAAATGATATTATCACAAGCGATATTCTGAATATCACAAATGATATTCTGAATATCACAAGTGATATTCTGAATATCACAAGTGATATTCTGAATATCACAAGTGATATTCTGTGATATTCAGAATATCACAAGTGAGATTCTGAGTACCACAAATGATATTCTGAATACCATAAGTGATATTCTGAATATCTGATGCGTGGGTTTTGCAACCTTACAACAGGTTTTACCTCTCGAGGGATCTCAAGAGGCTTACAACCCCACCAGGCAGTGTACCTGACCGATGTAGTATAGTGTAGTGGTAAGTACGGGGGATTGATCGTTCTCCACAGGGAATAGTGTTCGTTAGGTATGAAAGGCTACTCTAATTAGGTCTAAGGGTTGAGGAAGATTCTTTTTATGTTTTTATAATTTTTTATGAAAGCAAGTAAAATCTCGGGTTTGAAAGAGTGGGCGGAATTAGTTGCTAGTCAACTAACCCAAATTTACTACGGATGCAAATAAAATAAATAACTGAAAATAAAATGTTGGTGAGAAACTTATGTGTAGAGAAATGTGTTTACTTAGATTTCCTTACTCCCTAACTATCTTTTACCGGTTAATTAGTGTGTATTAGTCGCGTGGATGACGGGTGTATTCCTTAATACCAATCGTGGGGTGGCGTACGTACTTCCCCAACTCTACAAGCTCCTACTTCACTCCTATGTCGAGCCGGCTAGGAAGCTCCTAACATGGGATCACTAGAATTCGCTTGTGCATTAAATACAACCATAAAAACCTTTAGTACGCATTTGGTTCATGTTTCTTAAGACGTTCAAGCAAGTTACCGAATAGGAAGTTAGCCAGTTTTCTTAAGCCTAACATAGATAAACAATCATCCAATACAACTAATAACACACTAATAACCAATAATCAATAGCTAGGTTTCATTAGATCTAAGCAAACACAAGATAAATCTAGCCTAACATGTTAAACAAAAGACAAGAATAAGATAAAATCAAACAACACATAGACATATTGAATGATTAATTGATAACTTATCTTCAATGTAACATGGAAGATCTCAAGGCAAAAAGCCTTGAAAAAGAAGCTAAATTCGTCTTAGGGTTTTCTCCCAAAATTCCACACACTAAGCTCTACACTAATGACAAAAAATTAGAAAACTATATATAGATTTTTACATCTGACGGCGTCACCTTATGGAGTGTGACGCCGTCACCTCGCCGCTTCTAGGGTTCCCGGATGACCTTCTTGACGCCGTCCCTCTTTAGCTCTTCAAAAATCCATTCTGGCTTATCAAGGCTTGACGTCGTCGAACATTGAACGTGACGCCGTCCCCTTTTGATTTAAGCCGTGACGCCCTTGATCAAGTTAAAGAGTGACGCCGTCAGAATTCACATGCTATTTTCACTGGCTTATCATGAGTAAATTTCACGTCCACTTTTTCTTTCCAAGGCATGACGCCGTCTGGGGTTAATTGTGACGCCGTCAAAGGTAACTTTTAGCCGATTTTGAGACTTTGCCGTTTTCTTCACTTTTATGCTCCAAAAACGTCCAAAATGCCTCCTTTTCCAGATTTCTCCTCAAAAGTACCTAAAATGACAAAAGGAACGATTTAGGGCGATATTTGATCAAATAAATACGATTTAGGGCTTAAATGACCCCTTAAAAGCGGTACACTTTTCGCTTCATCAAATACCCTTACACTTGAGATTTGCTTGTCCTCAAGCAAATGCGCTTTTATTCTAATCAAAATACAAGTTAGGGGTCATTTAATGCTAACATAAAAGTAATTACAACAAATATTCGTTCCACTTTAATCATAATAAGCACGGAGATTACAAACTAGCACCTCACAAGTAGTGTTTAGATACTCACATCTCTCAAGTGTCATCAAAATAAATCTCATAAATGAAAACGGATAATATCTCTCACTACCTGTCATAGCAAATAGATTACCATAGGCTTGGGAAAGGATCGAAAACCTCCTCCACTAGGCGTAAGCACCTAAGATAAACTATCAAAGAGGGCTTTTAAATGGGTTATAACGTTAGGTGTAGGGAAAAGGAAAACACGGTTTTGTTGGATACGGGATATTTTACTGGTGGCGAGTTAAAGATCTTGATCAATTACATGTACTATACAACGTTGCTAAGCCAAGACTAGACTCGATCTTAAGCTAGAAACGAAATAACAAAAACAAAAACATAAAATAAACATAAAATGAAACGGGATGGTAGTCCGTATGTTTTTTTCTATTTTTCATTTTCTCATTTTTTTGTATTTTTCTTGATTTTTTTTTTTTTTTTTTTTTTTTTTTCATACACTTTTGCCCTACCATCCAAAATAATACATCATAGGGGCATTGCATCCCCCTTACACTTGAACTTTTACATAACTTTACAAATAACTATTCTAATGACTCGAATTAAGATAATTGAAAAACTTGGAGTACTTTTAAAACATTTAGCACATATGGGGGTAATAAATGATGTTCTTCCCCATTACTCCATTACACTAGTACTTTACCCATGAGTCCCAATCATCCCAAAACAATATGTACAAGGATATGACTCGACTTAGCAACCATGTAATCAACTAGATAATTAACTTGGGTTTAAACAAATGTTGTAACAATAATGCACTAAAAATAAGTGCATACAAGGTAGGCTAAGGCGATTTGGGTGTACATTTTAGTGGGGTGTAACAAATTCTTCCTTTAAGTAAAATGCTTAAAGGTCGAAACGAAAAGATAGGCTCTGAGGGGTGTACTAGGGGTATCGTGTACTAAAAATGAGTACAACGCAAAGGGGTGTGGGAGAATTACTTGACCAATGTGGCCAATGTAATTATAACAAAAACACAGGTGTAAAACAATGGGTTAATCCTAATGCCTCTTATCATGTAGTAAATCTAACTACACGAATGTAGTCTCACTTGTGGCCTCGGAATGGTCCTAACGCAAGTTCTAGAATCTAAGTGCTACCGGTACACACATCATAGCATAAATGCTTTTCCTACCAATTCTAGGGGCGAACCTCACATATTTGGGGTGGAAAATTTTTTAGTGGTACGGTTTTTGTGCTAGTCATATAACTCCTATCCGTGAGACGCTCATTAAGATCAAAGTTTCACTCCTATATGTTGTAAAAAATTTTAAATTTGGCACTAAAATTGCCCTAACAGGTATTTATCTCAGTTTTATTACACATCTACCATTAAACAAACAACAATCAAGCGTAATTGTATTCTCTAAAATCGTACTTTTACCCCCCCCCCTTACACTTAAGATGAACATTGTCCCCAATGTTCAAATAACAAGATGTAAAAGAATAAAGTAAAAGAATGAAATCAAATACTCCCCTGATTCGCTCGGTGGATAATGAAATTACACGGTTAGATTTTCCTCCAAAGAGAATGTTGAAGCTCCATGACTAATGCATCGCCAAAAGCTTGATCCAAAAACATTTCCTTGTCCAAAATAACCTGTTAAACCTGAGAAAACAAACACGAAAACCTGCATAACATCGGCGGGATAAAATCTATATATAAGGATATAATGCTTGTGGAATGATAATTTTGCAGATTCCTGGAAATTATAAGTTGGAGATTTAATGAAAACTTTTTATGAAAACAAAACTTTCAAAAATTTCTAAAAATTAAATCTGACGCCGTCAGGTTATAAACCCTGACGCCGTCAGAAATGACCTGACAAAAATTCTCATTTTAAGTTTCCGGAAAATTTCTGGAAAAACCTTTACCTTACTTCCTGGAAATCCTGCAAAACATCATTATGACTCGATACAAGCATTTGACTCAAACAAATACGAATATGTATGCTAATTTAATATTATTACGATTCATGTTCATTTGTGTTCTAACAAACCGTTTTGGATTTCCCTTACACTTATCTTTTGCAAAATACCTTTATATGTAGTTAAGACGAAGTTAAAAACAACATAAAGCATTTTCACAATTTACTTTTGAACATGAATCAATAATGATAAAAATTAAACAAATATACGGAAACAAATAAAATCAAACAAACAAATAAATAAACACACAAAGCAAATAAATAAAATAAAGCTTGGGTTGCCTCCCAAGAAGCGCTTTTCTTTATTAACGAGTCTTGTAGCTAGACTCAAAGTCACGTACACTACGTGATTTCTTCATCAAAGGTTATGTCTTCCTCATTGATCATTTCATTACCATTCTCTTGATAATGCTTGACTCGTTGTATATTCACAGTGAATTCTCTATCATCGTCGTCAATCAACACAACGGCTCCGGTTTTAGAGGAGCTCCTTACGGTAAAAGGTCCATACCATCTAGATTTAAGTTTCCCAGGAAATAGCTTTAAGCGAGAATTATATAATAAGACCTTGTCCCCTTCTGAAAACTCCTTGGGTCTCTTAATCCGTTGGTCATGCCATCTTTTCGCCCTTTCTTTGTATGTAATGGAGGATTCATAAGCCTCTAATCTCAATTCATCGAGCTCTTGGAGCTGTAAGAATCTATTTGTTCCCGCAACTGTATAATCCAAATTACAGGCCTTAAGTGCCCAATATGCTTTGTGTTCCAGTTCTACTGGGAGGTGGCATGCCTTGCCATATACCATACGGAACGGGGTTGTCCCGATTGGTGTCTTATAGGCGGTTCGAAATGCCCACAAAGCCTCATCGAGCTTAAAAGACCAATCTTTTCTGTTTTGATTAACCGTTTTCTCTAATATTCTCTTTATGGCTCTATTAGTGTTTTCGACTTGACCGTTGGTTTGAGGATGGTAAGCGGTGGAGAATCGGTGAGAGACTCCATACCTTTTCATGACTTTCTCCATTTGTGAATTGCAAAAATGGGTTCCCCTGTCACTAATAAGAGCCTTCGGAATTCCGAACCTAGCGAAAAATTTTTTTAAGAAATGAATGACTACCCTAGCGTCGTTAGTCCTAAGGGCTTGTGCTTCCACCCATTTCGAAACATAATCAATGGCCACCAAGATGTATTCATTCCCTCCAGAAGATGGGAATGGTCCCATGAAATCAATTCCCCAGACATCAAAAACCTCACAAACTTGTATATAATTCTGTGGGGCTTCATCCCTCCTAGAGATATTCCCAGCTCTTTGACATGCGTCACAAGTTTGTATCATTCCCTTCACATCACGAAATATTGTAGGCCAATAGAATCCCACGTCGAAGACCTTTCGTGCAGTAGTGCTTATTCCGTGATGTCCTCCAGATGGACCTGCATGACACTCTTTCATAATTCTGACAGCCTCTCTTTCCGAAACACAACGCCTGATTACCTGATCTGGACATCTTCGAAATAAGAAGGGTTCATCCCAAAAGTAGTACTTTAATTGATTAAAGAACCTCTTTTTTTCATGCCTGCTCATATGCTCAGGAATGACTCTACTTGCCAGGTAGTTAGCATAATCCGCATACCAAGGTTCAGAATCATTTATTGACATGAGCTGCTCTTCAGGAAATGTTTCCCGAATCTCACTCTTGTCAGATTCAGCGAGGCTGGGGTTTTCGAGACGAGAGAGATGATCAGCCGCAAGATTCTCTGCTCCTTTCTTATCACGAATTTCAACATCGAACTCTTGCAATAGTAGGATCCAACGAAGTAACCGTGGTTTAGCATCCTGTTTAGCGAAAAGATATCGAATAGCTGAATGATCCGTAAAAACAACCGTTTTAGAAAGGACAAGATACTGGCGAAATTTATCAAAAGCGAATACCACGGCTAGTAATTCCTTTTCAGTGGTAGTGTAGTTTTCTTGAGCAGGATTCATGGTTTTGCTAGCGTAGTATATTGGCTGAAAGTGTTTGTTAAGCCTTTGGCCTAATACTGCTCCAACAGCATAATCACTAGCATCGCACATGATTTCAAAGGGTAACTCCCAGTTAGGGGTAACCATAATTGGAGCTTGGGTAAGTTCCTGCTTCAATAGATCGAATGCGTCCTTGCACTCTTGAGAGAAGTCGAACGGGGCATCCTTCATGAGCAACTGAGTCATTGGTTTAGCTACCTTTGAGAAATCTTTAATGAATCTCCTATAGAAGCCAGCATGACCCAAAAAGCTACGGATTGCCTTGACAGTTGTTGGATAGGGAAGTTTGGATATAGCTTCAATTTTTGCCCGGTCTACTTCGATTCCACTTCCTGAAATTTTGTGCCCTAGCACAATCCCTTCTTTCACCATAAAGTGGCACTTTTCCCAGTTTAGTACCAAGTTGGTCTCCTCACAACGTTTGAGCATTTTCTCAAGGTTAGCAAGACAGCGATCAAAAGAATTTCCAAAGACTGAAAAATAATCCATGAAGACCTCCATGCTGTCTTCCATTAACTCATGGAAGATTGCCGTCATGCAACGCTGGAAAGTGGCGGGGGCGTTACATAGTCCAAAGGGCATTCGCTTGTAGGCGAAGGTGCCATAGGGGCATGTAAACGTAGTCTTTTCTTGGTCCTCAGGAGCGATAGGGATTTGGAAATACCCTGAGAACCCATCTAGGAAGCAGTAGTACTCATGCCCTGCTAACCTTTCCAACATTTGGTCGATAAATGGGAGAGGGAAATGATCTTTTCGAGTTGCGTCATTCAACTTCCTATAATCGATGCACACACGCCATCCAGTTACTGTTCGTTGAGGTACTAACTCATCCTTATCGTTCTTCACCACCGTCATTCCTCCCTTTTTTGGTATAACCTGTACAGGACTTACCCATGGACTGTCCGAAATCGGGTAAATTAGCCCTGCATCTAGGAGCTTAATGACTTCCTTCTTTACAACTTCCTTTATGTTGGGATTTACTCGCCTTTGAGGCTGCACGGAGGGTTTATAATCTTCCTCCATGAGGATTTTATGCGTGCAGAAAGTAGAGTCAATCCCCTTGATGTCGGCTACACTCCATCCTATAACCCCTTTATATTTTTTTAGAACTCCTAAGAGTTTATCTTTTTGTTCACTTTTCAAGGAGGAGCTTATGATTACCGGAAGTTGATCTTCTCCTTGAAGGAAGGCATATTCAAGGTTGTTCGGGAGTTCCTTGAGTTCTAACGTAGGTGGCTCGATGATGGAAGGTTTAAGTTTGTTCTCGGGTTTACGAAGCTCAAGCTGTTCGATTTCTTGTCTGGGATAGAAGGAGACTGCATTCACATCCATAGTCTTTTCCTCCTCTAAGATGGGTAAGAAAGCTTCATCTCGCAACCAACCAGCTTCCATCTGTTCATCTATACAATTGTCAATCTCGTCGGATAATTCATCGATTTCTTCGATGAAATACAGTTGATTATCTGCTTCGAGAGAAAGATTCATTGTGTCCTTGATGTCGAAGGTTAAGCTATCGGCCCCCACTCGTAAGGTTAGTTTGCCGTCATGAACATCAATAACAGCACGAGCAGTTGCAAGGAATGGTCTTCCTAGAATGATGGGCACAAGATCATCTTCTTCCATTTCTAGGATGACGAAGTCAACTGGAAATTTAAACTTCCCTACCTTAACCAACACATTCTCGCATATACCTAAGGGGTATTTGACTGATCTATCGGCAAGTTGGATGCTCATACGGGTTGGTTTCAACCCAGAATACCCTAGCTTGAGGAACATGGAGTGCGGCATAAGATTGATGCTTGCTCCTAAGTCGGCTAAAGCATTCTTGACTGAAAGAGATCCGACTGAACAGGGCAAGGTGAAACTACCTGGATCGTCCACCTTCTTTGGTAGCCCTCGTTGAGTCACCACAGAACATTCTTCTCCTAAGGTTAAAAGACCCTCGAGCCCTTTCCTGTTGGTGAGCAGCCTCTTGAAGTATGTACTATATTTGGGCATATGATAACATGCATCAAGAAGGGGTATGGTGACAACCGAATTCTTCAAATATGACAAGAATCTTTTATTATCATTTTCGACCTTTTGATTCTTGAGGCGAGATGGGTATGGGACTTTAATGGGTTGCTTGGCAGAAATAGGTGGGGACGGAGTTACCGGAGGGGTTTGCTCGGGATTTTCGTCGTTCACATTACCTTCCTCCTCATGAGGGGTGTCGGGTTCCATGACGTTAGATTGTTGAGCTGGGTAAGGTGGATCCTTAGTAGTTGTTCCAGCACGAGTGGTGATGGCGAGTAAGGGATCTCTTTGAGGTTGGCCAAGGCCGTCGAGAGTGGCGTTGAGTTCTGCGAATTTGGCCTTCATGTCGGTTTGTTGGCTATTGATAAGGTTGTCGAGACCATTTAGTTGCAGATTCTTTTCAAACGTGAAATGCCCGAGATCATCCTCAAAAGTGCTCCTAACCTTATAGTCAGGATATTCTCCTCCTCCCTTTTCTCTCACAAGATTTCCCCAAGGGGTGAAATCATTGTTTTGGTAGAAAGTTAAGAGCGAAGGATCATCGAAGATGTCGTGGCTTGACAAGCATGCTTGTTCGGTGGTGGTATCATCCCCGCATTCCTCCACTTCATGCGGGCCACCACATTGATCACAGATCAAGTATGGGTTTGATAACCGCTTAGTTGGTTGCGACTTGTCTAGATAAGATACCTGATCATTCAACCTACTCACCCGGCTAGCAAAAGAAGGCTCTTTCATGATCTTGGAAACGCTCATGATCGAATCGGGTTCATCCCATGTATCGTCTTGATCATTCGCGTATTCCTCAATTCTATTCCATCCTTCTTCAACGCTTAGTTTGGCTATTTTTCCTTTTGATGAATTATTAATGCCCAATTGGTCGTTTTTGGAGACACTGTCATAAAAGATTTGGACAAGAGGCCAGAGTTCAATGCCATGATGAGGGACCTGTCTAATTAGATCCTTGAATCTAACCCAAGATTTGTGAATAGGTTCTGCTGGTCCAACCTGGAAGCGGAGGATTTCGTCTCTCAACGTTGAAGTTCTTCCTACGGGAAAGAATTTCTCATAGAATTTTGAGATAAGCTGTTCCCATGTGAAGATGGATTCGGAAGGAAGTTGGTTATACCAGTTTCCGGCTTTTTCATGAAGGGTGAAGGGAAAGAATCGCAACCGGGAGGTATCTCTAGTGGCTCCGTCCGTATGGAGGGTATCCACTATTTTTAGGAAGTCCTTGATGTGTTGGATTGGATCTTCAGTTTTCAATCCGTGAAACTTGCATACACTTTGGACCAGCCAAATATCGGTTGCACGCAAGACCCCATCCGTGTGTTCATTTGGAAAAACGATAGCATTGGAAAAACCACGAGGGGTGGGAGAAGAGTAGTCCTTGAGACATTTAGGGATTGGGATTTCGGGAGCTTCCATATCGTGATTGGGTTGAGGGCTAGGAGGTATAGAATGATGATTGGATTCTTCCTCGGAGAGGGCATCATCAAAATTGATCGTAGATGGTTCAGCCGCTTGGTGGAGTCGCCTTAATTTATGCATTTCCCTTTCGGGTTCAGCATAGGGTGTGGCAAGAGTCTTTATCGAGCTTCGGCTCCTAGTGATTCTAAGATTAGGGGGGTCATCATCCAAAATTAGGGAATATCCTCCTAAAGTGCGGGCTCTAGGAGGTGGTGGTGGGTTGTTGGGGTTAAGGACATTACCATCTTCCATGATGTCGGATGGTATGGTTACGAACAAAGACACGAAGAAAATAGATAGACTAAAGAAAACCTAGAAAAATAAAATAAAAATCTCACTAGAAAGGAATCTAGTGAGTAGACCTAATAGAAATAAAAAATTCAACCTAAACAATAACTATTCCCCGGCAACGGCGCCAAAAACTTGATGCGTGGGTTTTGCAACCTTACAACAGGTTTTACCTCTCGAGGGATCTCAAGAGGCTTACAACCCCACCAGGCAGTGTACCTGACCGATGTAGTATAGTGTAGTGGTAAGTACGGGGGATTGATCGTTCTCCACAGGGAATAGTGTTCGTTAGGTATGAAAGGCTACTCTAATTAGGTCTAAGGGTTGAGGAAGATTCTTTTTATGTTTTTATAATTTTTTATGAAAGCAAGTAAAATCTCGGGTTTGAAAGAGTGGGCGGAATTAGTTGCTAGTCAACTAACCCAAATTTACTACGGATGCAAATAAAATAAATAACTGAAAATAAAATGTTGGTGAGAAACTTATGTGTAGAGAAATGTGTTTACTTAGATTTCCTTACTCCCTAACTATCTTTTACCGGTTAATTAGTGTGTATTAGTCGCGTGGATGACGGGTGTATTCCTTAATACCAATCGTGGGGTGGCGTACGTACTTCCCCAACTCTACAAGCTCCTACTTCACTCCTATGTCGAGCCGGCTAGGAAGCTCCTAACATGGGATCACTAGAATTCGCTTGTGCATTAAATACAACCATAAAAACCTTTAGTACGCATTTGGTTCATGTTTCTTAAGACGTTCAAGCAAGTTACCGAATAGGAAGTTAGCCAGTTTTCTTAAGCCTAACATAGATAAACAATCATCCAATACAACTAATAACACACTAATAACCAATAATCAATAGCTAGGTTTCATTAGATCTAAGCAAACACAAGATAAATCTAGCCTAACATGTTAAACAAAAGACAAGAATAAGATAAAATCAAACAACACATAGACATATTGAATGATTAATTGATAACTTATCTTCAATGTAACATGGAAGATCTCAAGGCAAAAAGCCTTGAAAAAGAAGCTAAATTCGTCTTAGGGTTTTCTCCCAAAATTCCACACACTAAGCTCTACACTAATGACAAAAAATTAGAAAACTATATATAGATTTTTACATCTGACGGCGTCACCTTATAGAGTGTGACGCCGTCACCTCGCCGCTTCTAGGGTTCCCGGATGACCTTCTTGACGCCGTCCCTCTTTAGCTCTTCAAAAATCCATTCTGGCTTATCAAGGCTTGACGCCGTCGAACATTGAACGTGACGCCGTCCCCTTTTGATTTAAGCCGTGACGCCCTTGATCAAGTTAAAGAGTGACGCCGACAGAATTCACATGCTATTTTCACTGGCTTATCATGAGTAAATTTCACGTCCACTTTTTCTTGCCAAGGCATGACGCCGTCTGGGGTTAATTGTGACGCCGTCAAAGGTAACTTTTAGCCGATTTTGAGACTTTGCCGTTTTCTTCACTTTTATGCTCCAAAAAGGTCCAAAATGCCTCCTTTTCCAGATTTCTCCTCAAAAGTACCTAAAATGACAAAAGGAACGATTTAGGGCGATATTTGATCAAATAAATACGATTTAGGGCTTAAATGACCCCTTAAAAGCGGTACACTTTTCGCTTCATCAATATCACAAGTGATTTTCTAAATATCAAGTGATTTTAGGAATATCATAGAATATTACTTGTGATATTTAGAAAATCACAGAATATCACATGTGATATTCAGAAAATCACTTTGATATTCAGAATAGCACTTGTGATATTCTGAATATCACGGAATATCACTTGTGATATTCAGATTATGATTTGTGATATTCAGAATATCGCTTGTGATAATATCATTTGTGATATTCAGAATATCGCTTGTGATAATATCACTTGTGATATTCTGAATATCACAGAATATCACTTGTGATATTCAGAAAATCACAGAATATCACTTTTAGGTGATACCTAATATCTTATTTTGTATCACAGGTGATATTCAATAAGTTATTATGTATCATAGGTGATTTCTTATTTTGTATCACCTGTAATATCACATGTGATACGTGATATCACATGTGATATGTGATATCACAGGTGTTTGAGCTTCTTCAGATATCACAAGTGTTTGAGCTTCTTCACATGGGATATCACCGGTGATATCACCTGTGATATCACACATATACACTCCATAACTGTAATACATTTATGCAATATGCATGTATGTTTTTTTTTAATATATGTACATGGTATATGTATCATGTTTTAACACAATTAAGCTCCTATGTACCATTGTTTTTCAGTTTAATTTGCGTTTTTGCTTATATGTGCTTTACTTGCTTATTTTGTATCACAGGTGATACCTAATATGTTATTTTGTATCACCTATGATTTTGTATGTATCACAGGTGATACCTCATATTTTGTATCTACAAAAACAAGTAGCTAACTACAGTCTAACTATCACAGGTGTTACCTAATAAGTTATTTTGTATCACAGGTGATACCTAATAAGTTATTTTGTATCACTGGTGATACCTCGTAATGTAAGTAGGTAACAACAAGTATTTAGCAAAAAAAAAAAAAAAAACCTTAAAATTCTACACAATAAGCAACATGAAAATATCTTATCAAATTCTTAATATTTTGTATCACAGGTGATGCCTAATAATTTAGCCAAAATAGTTTAATGCTTTATCACAAGTGATAAATGTCAAAGTATTCCATAAAATTACAAAAATAAAAAATAAAAAAAAAAAAAAAAAAAAAAAAAAAAAAAAAAAAAAAAAAAACTCCTATATAATTAAGAAATATTCATATCCATGTTGTATTTTAAAACTTAAATACATATATGGAATTGCAGACTCCATGAATTCAAAGCCCTTTAGCTTTAACATATTCTAGTTAATCCTCACCAGGATTTTTGATTTATGATAAGACTGAAACTAAATATCTATAGATGCTAAACAACGAAGAGGACAATGTAGTCCTCATGGACCTCCCATTTGTGCTGTTGGAGACTTGAGAAACTTCTTTAATGAGTTAACGATGCTCTTAAAAGTTGGTCGTTGTGTAGGTTCATTGTAACTTCTTGAGCAAAAGTAGCACATGTGATAGACACTGCTGGTTTTGTGTATCGAGCTCGAGCAGCAGCATTGCGGTGCCAGTCTTCTACAGTCTTGGCACGTTCTTCAAGAATAGCCTGTGATATTTCAACATTTCCTTCCTGCAGACAATATAAGCTCACAATAAGAAGACAACAAGTACTATCTTTTTACCGGATATGATACTTTTGGGCATTTCTAAAGATATATTCCAATTTTAGTACTATTAATCATAAGACAGACTTGCATACACAAGTACACACACATTTGACATGTATTATGCTTAGCTCCATGATAAGTTATTATACCTGCTTTTGCTTTTCCTTTATTGCAGAAAGCATTTCTTCCTCTTTCTTCAGCATTTCCATCAGATCAAGAGCCTACAGTATGATTATTATAACAAATGATTAACTAAAGATGCAAAACCAAAAGATTGAGTTGAAAAATGAATACACAAACACACACAAACCTTGCAGATGGCCAATGAGATTGTAGTAAGCCATGCCTACAAATTTACAGAAATAAAAATGAATTAAGTGAAGCCAACAAGAACAGTATTGATGGTAATGAACAAGTTATTTATTCATTAAGAAAATGTAAAAGCGCTGCTAAATAGCAGGCGGGCAATGTCAGATATACTCACACTATAAACATATAATGGGAAAATGTTATATACTATGTATGTTATAGCATACAACAATAGTCACAGAGTGGAAACATTAGGTTCCTAGTATAATTATGTAGTAAAACTCACCTCCCTTTCTTCTTCCCCGTCATCATCTTCAACATCGTCATCTCCAGTGTCAGCCGGAGAAGATAGAGCAGCAGCTCTCGTTGAGCGCCCACGCCATTCTTTTCGTTCATTTAACTCTAACAGCTTTGACTCCGCAGCACGCTGACGCTTGAACCGAGCGATCTGGATTGGGTCAGTTAAAGTTAGCACCTTAATATCGGTGAAACTTATAATAAAGAAATGAAATATGCAAACAGGACAGGTTTTGTGTTAGAGATAGATAGTTAGTTTTAGCTAAAGCTAACCTTCTTAGCCCTCCTATCTACAACGGCATTCTGACTGCCTTGTGCAGATGCTTCCAGCTCATCTTCAGGCACGAGCTCCATTGCATCACAAAATAAAGGTATTGTGGTGGACTTTTTTAGAGGTTGCAATTTTGAATCATTTTGCGTGTGAATGGGTCTATTTAGGTTATGTTTAATTGTCAATGAATCTAACAGTATAACAAGAAATGTGCCAAATGGGTTGAAAGACGCCTAAAGTGTGTAATTCTAGATGCATATCCTCTGAACCTTTTTTTTCCCCAAAAAAATAAAATATTTTGGACAAAAAGTGTTTCGAGTCAATCCAACCCAAACAGTACCAAAGATGACCCATTACCCAATCCAACCTATATTTTTTTGCAGTAATGACTAGTTTTTAAGGACTAACCTGAGCTGGGCTAAGTCCGTTCCATGGTTGCTGCATGGTCACGAGCTCCCATAAGATCACGCCAAAACTATAGACATCGGATTTTTCGTTTGAGGGCTCCCCTCGAAGGAATTCAGGTGCCATCCATTCAGGCTGAGATTGAAAAACAACAGGATTAAGCTCGGTTATATGCAACAAAACGAATTATGAATAACTCTGTTCATAAACAAATATTATTCATTCGAATACTTATAATTCAACAGTACAGATATCGTCTTATCAGACAAGTCCACTTACCGTTCCCACAACAGATTTTGATGATATGAAAGTATTAGCTTTAAATCTTGATAACCCGAAATCAGAAACCTACATGTCAAAACAACGGAATCTAAGTTATATGTTGATTCAAAACAACCACAGCAGAACACTACAGTTGACAAGTGTTGGCATCCACGTACCTTCACAGTCCAGTTTTTATCAACTAATAAATTAGGAGATTTAAGATCCCAATGAACGATTGGAGGGCTAAGACAATGAAGATAGTTTATGTGGTTTTCGGGTTATGTGACATGTGATATCACATGTGATATGTGATATCGCATGTGATATCACCGGTAATATCATGATATCACATGTGATATCACAGGTGAATAATCTCCCCTTCCTTACACGCACCCAATTTAGCTAAATCTGCAGTGCAACAGATAGCTCTTTGGCTTCCGTAGGCTGAGCCACCAATAGTCTCTCGGTCATCCACCTCAAAAAGAATGGCATAAATCATCCCAGTGCTAAAATTTGAAGCCTCTTGAGGCCTTTGAAATTTGATCTCTTCAAACCTAGTTCCAAACAAAAACAGGGTCACATCAGTAATTCTGTATCAAACATCTGCACCTAAAGTCTGAGTGAAGACAATGAAACTGAGTAGCAGCAAAGTGAAGGTTAATAAATGCTTAATTTTTATTGCAGAATGTTCAACCTTTATCAGTTACAATATTCTGTATCTACTTTGCCAGTTTCATCTGGACTAAAACCAATTTTACAAAAAAACAAGTTTAAGTAAAACAGCTGGCAAGTTAACACACAAACATGAATCAAACAAGACTAACACACGCAGAGTTAAAGCAAGGCATAAAATGCTAAGCAACAAGCTATGATGCTACAAAATCTGATTGACATACACAATTACTTCTAGGTTTTCGTCTAACCTAAAACCATGAACGCGTTTCAAGTAACTTACTAATCACGATCATTGCATACGAATAAACTAACATCAGCATGTCGTTTTCATTTCACCACATATGAACAACACTAGCGAATTATGTAAAAGATCAGTTAGATCAGGAACAAAAGTTACTGAATATACACATTGCCAATGGAAGATGCTAAACGCGCCATACAAATAATGTCAACTAGGTCTTCTTTTATCCTACCTTAACACATTGCCAATGGAATCCATTATATACAAACAACCAGATAACTGTTAATACACTTGCCACTTTCCAAGTATACCTTAACAGGTATCACCTGTGATACATACAAAATCACAGGTGATACCTAATGATGTTGTCTTCATTGTACTAACCAATGTTTGACCTTATTAGATGGGTTTAGGAGCTTATTTGATAATCTCATAATCTCACTTTTAATCAAAGCAACTTTACATCAGTATCACATAACCTAAAATAAACTCGCTCTAGCTTCAATTACGCTAACCGAATCTAGAACACATGACAGAATCTCTTATCGATCTAAATAAACACCGAACTCGTCCTCTCGACTACGATCTCAGTTCAATGACAGCTTATATCTAACACAGGCATCTCAAATAATTAAACCACATAATAAGCTAAGTTTTAAGGACATTTCTGTACTCTAAGATCACACAGTTCAAAATAACCTAAAATTACATAAATCAAAACCTCTATTTCAATAAGCAGGTAACTCGTCCTCTCGACTATTAAAAAATGAGCTTCCTACATCTTCTTCAATCAGAATCTCGAATACATCAAATCAAAACATCTTAAATAACCTAACCTAAACAATTCAAATCAACGAAGATGTATCATTATACCTTTAACCACTTTTTTCGCAGGTTGTTTAAGCAATTTTTTGATCGGAAGTTCGTCGGAACCGTCGTTTGTGCCGTATTTTTTAGTATATCATCATCATTACTTACAGTTGTTGTGATTTTACGGTTGAATTAGTAGATTTAGTGTTTGTTTTGCGGTTGATATGATAGATTTTGATCAGTTTTTGCTATGTGAGTACTGTGTGTTTTTAGTGTGTGTTTGGTGAGAGTGATAATGAATGAAATGAGAGGGACGGGCGAGTTTTGTGTGAGGTTGTTAGATTACGAAATTGCCCTTCCGTGTTTATTATTTGATTTAATCTTGAGCGTTGATTATTTTGAGATGAAGGGTGGGGATGTGTCCCTTGGTATGTGAGCATTGTTTGGATTGCAAAATAACTCAACTCAATATATATGGAGTTGAGATCAATATAGATAACATATTTGACATAGATCCAATAAACCAATAATGTCCATTTATTTTTTGATCAAAATAAAAAAAATAAACTTTCACCCTTTTTAAAAAAATTAAATATCTTGCAAACCGTTAATCATTACGCGAGAAAAAGCATACCATCATGACTAGAATTAAATTATTTTTCTATAGATATGCACTTCTATATACTTTCAATTATTTTTTTTTTCAAAATTTCCGCCTAAAAAAATCACATATGAATCTGAAAAATCACATGTAATTTTTCTCGTCGGAAATTTTGAAAAAAAATTTTCATCCAAAGTATATATAGAAGTTCTTATCTACAGAAAGATAATTTAATTCTCATCGCAATTGTGTATTTTTCGTAGCTTGAAGATTTACCGTTTGAAAAATATGTTTGTTTTAAAAAAAAAGTGAAAAATAATTTTTTATTAATTTTGATGAAAAATGAATGGCTAATATTGGTTCATTGTATCTATGTCAAATATGTGATCTATATGGATCTTTTGTCTATAAATATATATTTCGTTCAAATAAGGTGTGCTGTGAGTACTACATTATATGTTTTACATTTTTTCTATTGTATAATTTTTTAATTAGTCACCATATAATTAATCCTCTTAATTTTTTGAGATTATAGTTATGAATTGGACCCATCAACTTCATAATCTGCAATTTTTATACATATATGATGATAGGTTTCTAGTAGAACGTTTTAAATGGGTATGCATGTGCATATTAAAATTTCCATGAATGTTTAGTTTATCATATATGATTAAATACTTACAAAGTAAGTATAGTTGGTTCATATTAAATTATTTTTGATGCTTTTTAAAATTAGTGGTTGATTGATAGTATGAGCTACAACCACAAACTACCGGTTACTTTATATTTCTTTTTATTTTTATGATTATGACAAGTGAAAAAACTCGATGAATCAAATTAAAAGGAAGAATTGATGCATGACACGTTTAGTTAGAAAGATCAAGCAGAAGCTTATAACGAAGTTTTTTTACTGATCATAACCTCATACCTCAGTGATAGATGCACTGTTTCTATGATACGCAATAGGGTCTTTTTTGGTACTCACGATACCACCTAGCCATGTTATATGTCCATAACCAAAGCCGAAACGGCCGTTATGGGTGATTTTTTAGTCATGCGATTCACGACCCTCAAATATCTCATTTCTACATTTCAATAAAATTTAAAAAATAGTTCAGAATTTTACATGATAAATAGTTCAGAATTTTATGCATAAATATACATAAGAGCATCTTGTTGATTGCAATAAGGACAAACTACTTCACAAACTATATCTTATCTCTCATAATATAAAACAGGCTTTCCCCATGGAAACCCTTACTTCAAAATTCTAGGATAATGACACGTGGTATTTAAATTGATCCAATGGACCATATGCAATTCCGCATCTAGCATTCAATGTAAACAAAAAAACACATACATCTTCTCTAACGGAAGATCAAACTTAACAATACTACCACCAACAAGAAAACCCCCAAATCTGGTATCCAAACTCCCAACATAATTCGTCAATTTAAATATTCAATACCCCCAAAATCATGATGTAAATTGGATCGAAAACCCCAATATTCATATTACAACACTTAAAACATTCTCCAATTTTGATAGCGGATCATGATATAAATCATGAGCCAACAAATTAAATCATCCACATAAAAACCGTGTCAATAATCAAATAAAAAAATTGGGGTTGATTCATAACTAACCTTAAATTTTGGGGCAATATGAAGTTAGTGAAAATCGTACATCGAAAGGTGATAAACTCATAAGCCGAAAGGATTTAACTTATAGATGCGGCTTATGAGCTTATGGATTTGAATTAGTACCTAAGAAAGGTGATAAACTCATAAGCCCAAAGGTGATAAACTCATAAGCCCATTTTTGCTGATTTTTTTTGCAAGGTTTGAAACTTTGGCGTAGATAGAAGAAGAAAGAAAAGTAATTGGAACATTTGGGCGAGTTTTTAGTTAGTTGGTCTTTTCTACCATTTGTGTGACATGGTGAATAAGGATATTATATTTTTATATGTAGATACGTAGCTCCAGAGTATGCACATAGTGGGTAGATTAATGAAAAAGTTGATGTGTATTTGTCTGGGGTCGTATTGGTGGAGCTTATAACATGACGGAAAACGGTGTATGCATTAGACTTTTAAAGGGTGAGTTCTCACATGGCATATGCATACAACACACTTTCAAAGGGTTTGGTTGACCTAGAAACCTTAATCTGTTCATTTTATAGATAATTAGTGCTCTAACATGAATACTAAAACAATATTAGGAGGTTGTATGCACTGAAAATAGACTTTTTATGACTTTCATACTGTTTGGATATTTGAATCATTTTGCAACTTCTTATATACTTAATTTTTTTATTTTACCCATTTTTCAACTTCTGATTTGCATAATATTTTGGTGTCAAAGAGGTCGAGATTGCCACATTTGATTGTTGATTGTCCATTTCTTCCGACAGGCACACCCTTTGATGGAGCAAGGTAGCATTAATGAGTAAATCAACCCTCGGCTGGGAAATTGTATTCTGCACATGACGTTTATTGCATGATGCAAGCTGCAAGCTGCTTCTCTATGCATTAAGAGAGATTCTCACTTAAGACCCCGCATGTGACAGGTAATTCATTGTTTGTGGGTATCGTTTCCTAGCCAGAATGCAAATAAAAATGGACATCTTTAACCATTGGTTGACCCATATAACGTGAACCAAAAAGGTAAAAAAAAAAAAAAAAAAAGATGTGGAAATTGACATGGCTATAACCTACATCCCCTAATGAGAAACAAGTTGGTTTCTTTGATAATGAATGGATAGCATATGTGGTCCTGCCCTTCAAAATATTGTAGTATACCGAACTAAAAAAACAAATCTGCTACTAAATTTCAAGTGAACAAATAAGTTGTTGGCGTTATGGGCTTGACTCTGCTTATGCAAATATTACTGATGTGTGTCATGTAGAGCCGTAGAGGTAATTAGTGCTGCACTTATTCTTTTAAGTTATAGTGATCATATTATCTTATTGGTATACTTTGTACTTTCACATTGACAAGTTGTACTTTCAGACCAAAAGCAAATTTTAAAGAGGTTAGTTGTTAGCCTTAAAAGTAATGTTATATTCGGGAATTGCATTGTAATTAAGTACAGGGACTAGTTTAGCAAATAGCGGATAGTTAAGCTAGGATCTTAGTATAAATACCCTCCTAGTTGAGACTAGGAGGTGAGGGAATTCTTGTATCACTTTGAAGGTGTGTGTGTGATCTCCTCTCTCTCTCTAGAAAACACAAACACCTTCCCCCATTCTTAATCTAATAAATACCATGTTTAACCTTTATTTTGAGTTCCCCCGACCTCCTGAACACGGATCTTGATCATTACAATTGGCATCAGAGCTAACCAGGGGTGAATCATGGGGTTTTGAGGTGAAATATTTGTGATTTGAGGTGTTTCTGCTTGGTACTGTTCATCAGATGGTCATTTTGATCGAACGAGAAAATTTGATTGAACGAGAAAATGTGATCGAAGGACCACATTGATCGAACGAACTATTTTGATCGAACGAGCAGCAGTATAGTCGAACGAGAACATTGATCGAAGCAACAATTTGATCGAAGGAGCTACTATGATCGAACGAGCACTTTTTACTCGAACGAGGTTTGTCATCGAAGGATCATTCATCGAACGAGACAAGGGTAGTCGAGTCAGACTTACTCTTCCAAATTGATCGAACGACTTAGTCGAATGACATAGTCGAACGACATAGTCGAATGACTTAGTCGAACGACTTAGTCGAACGACATAGTCGAACGACTTAGTCGAATGACTTAGTCGAACGACTATTTAGTCGAACAACTATTTAGTCGAACGACCTTGTTGATCGAACGAACTTGTTGATCGAACCACTTGATCGAAGGAACACTCTGATCGAACCATCTGATCGAAGGAACCACTTGATCGAAGGAACAACCTGATCGAACCAACTGATCGAAGGAACCAAAATTTGATCGAAGGAACCAAGGTTGTAGTCGAAGCATGATATAGTCGAACGAATACTTGATCGAAGGAGGATTCATCGAACCACAACCTTTGACCGAACAAACCTTTGATCGAACGAGTTCACCTAGTCGAAGCAAATATTTGTAGTCTTCTCGTGTAGCACTTGAACCGAATAGTGAAGGACTAGAGCTACGTTTGAATAAGATGTGCATGGTGAAAGTAATATTGAGCTTCATCAGAATATGTGTTGTGGCTTTTATCTCATATAGTGCACCATCAACTTTGTTCCCAAACTATTCAACTTTTGAAGATTGCTTTTGACGTGTGTAACCAATTCACTATATTTCAAGAGTTTGCATGAGACACGTGAAGTTGCATTTGACGTGTATTACATTTAGTTTGCATGTGAAGAGAGCTTGCATGTGAAGTGTGTATACGTGTTTGCTTTATATAACTGGCACCACACCAAAATCTCAAAATATTATTGGCCTACATCCTCAAAACACCACGTCTCGCTTAAACGATCCTGATCAAGATTCACTATCAAATGACAATGGCTAAAGTTTGCAATGAACTGTGACCACGGGGATGATTCGTTATTATTTATTTGGGTTTGAAGTAAGGTTTTATGGACGCGTGTACTTATTTCATCTTCTTTCTTTCTACCCTTCCACGAAGATGACTTGTTTGGGCATATATTAATGGTGACGAAGACTTGGATATCTAGTTACTTTTGTGATTCTTTCTCTCTATACTCACAAAGTAGTTGAGGATACGTCAAGAGGTTTTGTACTAATACTTTTGTTGAGGGTATAGGGTACACCGTTCTTAGTCACAAGGATCGTACAAGATTAAGTCACAAATCTGGGTGATTTTACTTCATTCTCAAGTTCGTCATGTTGGGTTATCTTCTCATGTGGTTACTACAAAAAGCCGTTGTTTTTTATACAGGAGGTTGATAAAGAGTTAGACATCTTAAATGGTATTGTTAGTAGATTGGGTTTATCGACATCTTCTCATAGGCTGATCGGGTTAATGATAAAGTGCTTTCAGTTAATAATTCACGTACACATCATTATGCTGATTCCGATAAATCGTAACCAGCAGGGGAGAGAAATGTGTACATCGAGGACGCACAACAAGTTCACGTGATCGGGTTTAATGACTTATGAAATGATTTGTGTCGGAGATTGGTTGATTCTATGTCTTATCTTCCACTCATCTTATTCTACGCACTTCTACCTTATCCACCTTCACCAATTTCGGGCAACAAAATCATGATGATCAGTGGTTCAACCTGTTACTTTGGTGTTATCATTTCATGTGTACGTTATGGGCTGATTTATATATGAAATATAACTGGATGCATTTGGTGAGAAGAAGATGTTGATACTCTATTCCCCCGAATGGATAATCTTGAAGAAGGTCGAGTCTACAGTCTGTTCTACATTTTCCGCTGCGTGTTAGAAGACTAAAGACGGAATGCATTTAACTATCAAAAGACTTCTTCAGATTCAGGGCAGTAATCAGAAAGGTTGTCAGTTTGGGGGAGAGCACTAATTAGGGGAGAGCACTCAGGGCACCCAGAATTATACCCTAATTAGATTTGCTCACGTTCTTCTGCAAGTAAAGAAATGAAAGCTGAGAAGATTCTGCAAGCTGAACGAAGTGATGAAGTTTGAAGACCATTCTCTGTGCTTATGGTTTATATTTTACTTGTAGGGAACTTTGTAAGCAATTCACGTATAACATCACTTTGGGGAGAGATTGTTAGCCTTAAAAGTAATGTTATATTCGGGAATTGCATTGTAATTAAGTACAGGGACTAGTTTAGCAAATAGCGGATAGTTAAGCTAGGATCTTAGTATAAATACCCTCCTAGTTGAGACTAGGAGGTGAGGGAATTCTTGTATCACTTTGAAGGTTTGTGTGTGATCTCCTCTCTCTCTCTAGAAAACACACACACCTTCCCCCATTCTTAATCTAATAAATACCATGTTTAACCTTTATTTTGAGTTCCCCCGACCTCCTGAACACTTATCTTGATCGTTACATTAGTAAAGCTCCTTTTTTTTGTAAGACCACTAAATGAATTAGCAATTAATTATTCAATCATTACGATGGTTCTTGGGCTTATATGTGGCACTGTTTCTTTGCATTCCGTGGTAAACTGATCCGTATCCAAGATACTACAATTCATTCTGGCTACGGCGTATTGACTGCAATTGGTTTCTATCTTTTTATGCTGTAATTGTTACTGTGTAGCATGCCTAAGTATGTTGGTGCCAAAATTCGAGAATATTAGTACCGAAGATCAGATGGTTTAGTAAATGTGATATGAAGTGGAGTTTAACTTTGAGCTACTAATTTAAGGGTAATAGGTGTAAAAGTGATGACCGAACTGAAACCGGATGGATGTTAAATTGTACTAGAATGGAATTGCTTTTTTTCTTTGCTGCAAGTGTAATTAGTAGTGTGCCTGAGTATATACGTGCCAAAAATTTGACAACATGATCTGATTGTTTAGTAACTGTAACATGAACAAGTGTTAACTTTAAGATAGTGATTTAAGCATATAGTATTAAGATCTAAGCCGAACTGAACTGGAGATGTACTGACTGGTCTGGAACCATTTTTTTTTTCTTCCCTGTAATCGATAATGAGTAGTGTGCCTGGGTGTATACGTACCGATATTCGAGGTGACGGTTTAGTAAATTTAATTTGATATGGATTTAGGCTTTGAGGTAGTGGTTTACGTATAATAGCATGAGATGAAAACTGGACTGATAGATACTAAATTATACTGTATTCAAGCATGTTTTTCTATAATAAATAACCCCTTAAGCCACATAAGCGTTTTCCTGTTGTCACTATTGAATGTTGGTGTTCTTTGTTGTTACATACTGAACGAGTCTTATAAATCTTGCGTAACATTGACTCTGTATATATGAAGTTCACGTTTTGTTTGGTGTGATTACTGTATTGCCAGAGTACATATGTGGCTGATCCTTTAATTCGTTTGGTTATATGGGACAATTGTGCTTTTTTATATTGTGAATAATGGGTTGGACACTTACATGCTCAGGGTGAACATTTTAAAAGTTCTCTAAAGTCATTTATAAATCTTCATAAAATAAATAATTAAGAGGCTCTATGTTTTACATGTTAAGGATTCTAAAAAGATAGACATCTTTGCTTCGAACTTCCGTCTCTTTCCAAGGCTAAGGTAATTTATCCGGTAATTTATTTCCCCTGTTTTTAAACAATATACAGTATTATATATTGGTACAATGTACAAATGAAAGTTCTCAAATGAAAGTTCCCATGGTTTTGTTTGAGAAAATTATATACGATCTATATGTGATCATAGAATGAACTTTGAATATATGTTTTGTTTATTAATATGATGTATCAACAAATCCTAATAATGATGATTCAGGCATCCCAACGGATAATGGTGGGATTGAACCTCGACACTTTCAACAAGAGACAATTTCCTATATCTATTTGTTTTGCCATGACAATTAACAAAAATCAAGGGCAAACTTTATACAAGGTCGGTCTATACCTGGAACGTCCGGTTTTTTCACATTGACAACTATATGTAGCTTTATCAAGGGTCAAGGGCAAGAAAGGTCTCAAAGTGTTATGCTATGATAAAGACGGCAACTATTGCAATTACACAACAAATGTTGTGTATAAAGAAGTCCTTCATAGACTATAATTTTTTCTCTTATTTGATTTAGCTTTTTATTTTTGTAAACAATACACTCAATGTTATTTACATTTATTGAGGATATTTTTTACAAATATCATTTTATGTTAACTTTTTTTCTGTCAACATTATGCATTTACGGATTTTATATATTTTTACAGAATTCATGTAATACTTTTTTATATTAATAATAAATATATCTTGCTAGCGCCTCATTGGGACAGTTGTCGCTATTCCTCGCATGAACATTAGCCCGTCTGATAAGAAGATGCTTTTTCAGCTTAACAGAAGACAATTTCCGATAACTATTTGTTTTGCCATGACAATTAACAAAAGTCATGGGCAAACATTATCCAAGGTCGGTCTTTACCTGGAACGTCCGGTCTTTTCCCACGGACAACTATATGTAGCTGTATCACGAGTCAAAAGCAAGAAAGGTACAAAAGTATTATGTTGTGATAAAAGACGACAACTATTGTAATTACACAACAAACGTGTATAAAGAAGTACTTCACAGGCTTTAATTTTATTTAACTTTCTGACTGTAGATGTTTTACTCCTTATAAATAAGACACTCAATGTTATTTACTTTCACTCAGTTTTTTTTGGACAAATCTCCATTTGTTTGAAAATTTTTATGCCTGTCAAGTTTATGCATTTGCACATTATATATATATTCTTTTTTATAGAATACATGTAACACATTTTATATTTTAAATAATAAAACTTAATGCTAGCGCCCCATCGGGGCGGGCCTAAGGCTAGTTTCAAATATCTCAAATATCTCATTTCACTAAATATCTCAAATATCTCATTTCTACTAGATACATGATAAATAGTTCAGAATTTTATGCATAAATATACATAAGAGCATCTTGTTGATTGCAGTAAGGACTCAGTGCTTCACAAACTAATAAAACATTAACACACATTTTTCCGGGCCACTTCTCTTTTAAATGAGTTAGGAGCACCTAACCATTGTATTTTTTTTGTTTTTGGTAGGCCATGTGTTAATTAAAAGGCTGGGAAATGTCCTTGGTTTACTCACATGAAGTTAAGGGTTCAAACCTCGCAACATGTGTAAATTTGAGGGTGGCTAGAGAAAGGTCGAAAATGGTCCCGATATTAACCCGGTGAGCCCGCGTACATCTGAGTAAAAAAGGCTCACCCTCCGTGGCCGATAACCTGAATGAGGAAAACCTCATCTGTTTTATTAAAGGGCCTGGAAATTTTATAATTAGGAGTAGGATAACACTTTTACTATGCTTGATATTACTTTACTGATGAAACTTGGGGTTCGACTTAAGCATCGACAAGGGGAGATGATGTTTTTAGCAAGCAACACAAAATTTCTGTTTTTCCCTTCTTTATAGTTGTCATTTCAGATAAGATTATAGTGCATGACCAACGCCCAATTCATGTTAATGTCCTACTGTGCTTGATGTCTAATCATAATCCGATAATGTCATATCTTAGGCTGGCGATTTTTCATAGATGAAAAAGGCATACAACTTTAATACATGATATTCTAATCATGACAACAACACTGCTACAGAAATGGAAATTTAGGCGTCGGGAAACATCACATAACATGAGTTTTCAAAAGTACAAGATGCATGCTGTGCTAGCTTAAATGGTGCATCCTAGCTTCAGCTTCAAGTAACGATTGTGTTTACTTATACATTGGTATGCTCCATCAGCAATGGATTGCTCAGGTTCATATCTCTGCAATGGAAACGCAAGTTAAGAAGAGAGTACACACATTAAGATTTGACTAACAAAACAAGAAACAACATTTTACTATACATAACTTATATATGCAAGAGAAGTAAAAGTTAACGATTCTTTAACTTGCCTTTTACTCTTGTTGAAAAGTATTAGGTAAATAGGTTGATCAAGAGAGAGGTAGAACAACTCTCGCAGTATGTATGAACACAAGGCAATGCTGTAAAAGAGTTAAAATTAATCATCTACAAAACATATCAAAACGGGTCCAAGTTATACATCACAACTTGTAGGAAGAGTATGGAAAACAGTGAATATAAAGAGTAATTTATATTAGAGATAAAGATGTGATTGCTAGTCATATTTATGCAAGGAGAAATAGGAAAAGAACCATGGAACTGAGACTGATTAATTTGTAGCAATGATATAAATGTTTGCAACCTCAATCGTTTTTGGAAGCTAGCTTTACTAAAGCCAACCAAGTTCTGTTTATTAGTACGGAGTGATAAAAGATGGCTACTTAGTTTTGATAAATGCTTACCTCCCAAAACATACAAATAATATTATCCATAAGAAAGTATTTAGGCAACTCGATTCCTTATATGCTATCCACACCTGAAAAGCAACAATTTGTATGTTCTTTGTTAGGATGAAAAAGATACAAGTAAAAGTATCCATAAACCACCTCCCCTCCTCTTTCTCTTGCGTCACTCCCCAATACCGACCGCCTAGTTTTGCCCTGATTTGAAATTGGCCCATTTTGACCCGAATTACCCAACCCAACCTAAGACACCCATATTTCCATGTATATTGCAAAGTGAAATTTGCTATAGAACCTAAAAATGGATCAAGAATAGTATATCATAAAATGGTAACATACCGAGAAAACCACAACATGAATATAGTTGTCAGTTGAAGTTGTTATCATGCACCTGTGAGCATTTATCAGTGTCAACTTTACATCGCATAAGGTAGGATCAATAACTAAATAACATAACAGTAATTTTTTTCATGAAGGAGTACCCTTCACAGACACACCACTGATCAGCCAATGATAATTTTTTTTAATAAAAAAGAAAGATACTAACGGCGTGAATATTCTGGTTTGAAATGGGAATCCATTGCCAACAAGTGCATAAATCACAGCTCCCACCATCAAGCAGCCTAGTGCAGCAAAGATTACTCTTGCGGTTATAACAGAAGGTCCCCGCGTGTGTCCCACGTGATCTCTAAAACAAATAAAATAAGAAGCATATGTTACTATACATTTTCACTGAGATACCATCACCATGAATCTAACTTATTTCAACGCAGGTAATCGTCCTAAGATATACTTGATAGAACTTTTTGTTTTTATAGGACCAACATACTTGTGTGTCGCGTCTATTACATTAAAAAAAAAAGTATGATATATCCTAATAATTCGTTTGATATGACAAAATTTTAATGTTGCGTAAGTAGTTATATAAATTTGAAAGTGTATAAGTAACCCAATACAAAGGTGTTGGAAGTAATTTATTTGGACGAAACCTAGTAACCTAACAGAATTTAACCTAATATATGTAACAGATCACATTGTCTAGTAACAATGACTACAAGATGTTTTAGTAGATCGTAATATATGACACCCTTTTAAGCTGTAAGTCATTGTTTCTAGCATTATATATTATAATAAATGTTTGTGCAGTGTCTTGAGTAAAAGGTTTACATTTACCAAAATTAATTTTGTATAATTTCGAAAGAACAAATTGTCCCAAATCACAATCTAGAGCTAAATATCAGCGTCCATGATGAACTGTATAATTCTCCTTTATTCTCACCTTTTCTCGCGTTTCGCCAACACAAAATATATTGGATCTTTTAAAGATTCTTCAGGTGACAACTTGAACAACAGCAGAGCGATATATCCACAGATTGTAGCGCTGGCAACAAATTTTTTTTATTTGACTATAACGCTAATCCAAAGAAGTAAAACGATTACATGTGTTACAATATTAATAAAGAAAACGAAGATTACCTTCCAAACCAGAACAAAATAAAACAAAAAACAACTCTTATGATCCATCTTGATTCCTTGTAGAAAAACCAAGCCTAAAAATTACAAGTAGAAAACTATGTGTTAGGCCAGTAAATTCGAATTGTAAAAATACAACCGCGCCAATTCTAATCCAGAACTTGTGGTCTATTATGTTGAATAAGCATGCAATTTCTTTACTTTGTCTATTATGTTGAATAAGCATGCGATTTCTTTACTTTGTATCAGGCACAGTAAGTGTCAATTGTAAAATTTTAAATTTGCAAAAGCCTCAGCACATAAAATAAGCTTTCATACCCCTATAGCAGATATATCAACACAAAAACCTATCAGTGCCACTTGCATCCACCTGGAACAAATTTACATAATCATTAATTTTATGCTACAAAAGAATTGTTTTGATCGATTTCCAACAGATGCTAAAAGGAAAACAGAACTCTGATATCTATCATTAAAATAGAAAGAAGGAAATATAATCTTAGCTTCTGGCTGGTTTACCTAGCGTTTGGGTCGAGACAAGAGTAGAAGCCATCCATAACTAATCCGTAAGCAAGTGCTCCTACCATCACACATGCCAATACACTGAACACAGTCTTTAAAGTTACAAGCAACAATGCGGATGCAGCCATTATGAATCCGATAGCCTGCTTTCTTAGAGACAGAGAATGCAACCCAAATTTATAACTGATACTTATAGTCTGATTTAGTAGGTTATGTTGGGATTTAATTAACATGTTAACCATTAACACTACGAGTATGCAGCGGATAATGGATTTAGTTTAGCAATTATGATTGACACATATAATAAACAAATTAAGGTAAAAAGAGAAACAAGAAAAACTAACCCTTGAAGCAACAGCAAATGAAACTAAGTGATTAAAACAATCACCTTTAACTGATGCACACACTACACGTCAAACGAAGCACGTGAGGATGCTAGTCCTTATTTCACGTTTACAACCTAACAAACTTGTGTTCTTGTTGTATCTTAAACACGATCCGAATACTAAAGAAGTATACGTTTGAATCGCGTATACTAAAAGAGGACAGTAGACGAAAAACAAGAATTGGTATTCTTGTTGTAATTCTCTCTGTACGAACTAATAGAAAACAAAACTTATATTGTTTGTTTAATTTACAGCCGCTACAATTTGACCAAGGAAAAAAAAGGGAAAACAATAAAGTAAGTAAAGTGTATTAGGGATTATTTTTGTGTCGTATAAACAATGAGGCTAAGGGGTGTTTATATAGCACCCCGACTTGTCCAACAAGCCATTGTTATTCAACTCCTTTAGTTAGCCAAAACCGACACATAGCACCCCTCCTAGATCCTTCCATAACTGGCCACTTTGGAGGGAGGTCCGGGAGTTTCGTTTTCCGACATCCAAGTCCCTCTCTTTTATATTTAACGTATATTCGTTAGTTATTGCGTCTAACGGTAAACTAACAATCGTTAAATAATTATTTCGTGAAGCATATTATACATTTAATAAATATAAAACATATATATATTAAATATATAATAAACGTGTTCTTCGTGTATACGTGTGTGCCCCGATAGACTTACACACCTTTAATCGTATTAGGTTAATCCAACTCTCACATTCCAACAGCTCAAACTTGGGAGTTGAAGTAGCAGATAGCACAAATACCAACTACGGAAACGTCTAGCAACGCTCTCACTCGCTATTTAAACTAAAGGTGTCTGAGATATAGTTTCATAAATCATTCTCAGTAGCATGGTCATTTATGTCTTGCTTTCATCATCCTTTGTTATAGATACCGTTAAACCACGGATATGGATCCTAACTCATTCCATATAGTTTAACCATTTTGATTCTCGTTATAGAATTTAATTGGATATACCAAATGTAATCAAGAATCATCTTACATTACCCTTCGGGTTCGGCCGAACAATTATCTGATTAATTCTGGAGAGGGCCCATGGTATCTTTCTGCACATATCAAGTGGAGTAACAAATCATTTGTTGACTACAAGTGTTGTGGATGCTGCTTCACATCACTCCGAAACATAGCTTTTATAACTACCTTATTCAGGACAGCGTTTGGCATATAATTACAAAAGTGATATCCACACATAACAGAACTTGCTTGTATCTCAAGTCTAAGGATGCGTTAACAAACCATTTTAATATTTTACTCATGACAAGGATCCAAAAGTAAATGTTTGAAAGTCGGGGTATCCAATATGCATCCCTTGTGAATACATATGAGTTTGGCTGGAACAATCCACATTCTCATAGAATATAACCAATACTCACATTTGCCTTGCATAACAATATTCCCATATTGTTGACCGACAATGGACATATTTAGAATGATAAATCATTTCATGGAATAAACATGCAAATATGGAATAACAGGTTATATGAACAAAATAACAAATACCTCGTATCTTTATTTATCAGAAAATAAAACTGTCTTACAATTCCAAATTATTCAAATACTAATTAACACACAGATTTACATGAGACTACTAGCTGGTATCAAACCAATATTCCTAGTCAATTTAGAATGCTTAGGGTATGCCAAAGCCTTCGTAAAGGGATCAGCTAGATTGTCATATGTGTGAACTTTTAATATCTTCACGTCACCCATTTCAATGGTTTCTCGAAGTTAATGAACTTTTGCGCGGTAATGTCTAGCACCCTTGGTGATGTCACTTTCATTAGCTATAGTAATGGCTCCAGTATTATCACAATACATATTTATGGGTTCTTTAATTGTGGGAACAATGCCAAGCCCAGAAATGAATTTATGAATCCATACAGCCTCTTTAGATGCATCATAAGCAACTATATACTCAGCTTATGTTGATGAAGTTACAGAAATACTCTGCTTTGTGCTTTTCCAGTCAACAGCACCTCCATTTAAAATGAATACATATTCGGTCTGAGATTTTAGGTCATCGGCATATGTTAGATATCCAGCATTAGTGTAGCAAGAAACCCTGAGCTCTCTTTTCATATCACCTCCGTAAACCAAAAACATATCCTTAGTATTGTGTAAATACTTAAGAATATTCTTAACAGCAGTCCAGTGAAGTTCACCTAGATTCTGTTGAAAATGGCTTGTCATGTTCTGAGCGAACGCAACATCAGGACGAGTACATCTCACAGCATACATAATTGATCCTATAGCCGAGGCGTAGGGAACTCTTTGCATGCGCTCTTTTTCAGCAGGTGTCTCAGCACCTTGTGATTTACTCAATTTAGGCTCATCTATCATTGGGATGGTTCCTCGTTTGGAATTCTCCATGAAATATCTTCTCAAGATTTTCTCAATGTAAGCACTTTGACACAAACCAATTAACCATCTTGATCTATCTTTATAGATCTGGATTCCAAGAATATATGCAGCTTCTCCTAGATCTTTCATGGCAAAACATTTTCCAAGATAGGATTTTACATCTTGTAACATTGGAATGTTGTTTCCCATGAGTAATATGTCATCAACATATAGAATTAGGAAAGTGGCATAACTCCCACTAGCTTTCTGATATACACATGGCTTATCTTGATTCTGAATGAAACCGAATTTCTTAATCTCATCATCAAAACGTTTATTCCTTTGCCTAGATGCTTTCTTAAGTCCATAAATGGAACGCTTGAGCTTGCATACTCGGTTAGGATATTTTGGATTAACAAAACCTTTAGGTTGCACCATATAGACTTCATTTGAAAGATGTCCATTGAGGAAGACGGTTTTGACATCCATTTTCCAAATCTCATGGTCATAGAATGTAGCTATGGCTATGAGAATCCTTATAGCTCTAATGTCTGCAACAGGAGAAAAAGTATCTTCATAATCAACCCCGTAAGTTTGAGTGAAGCCCTTTGCTACAAGACGAGCTTTAAAGGTGTGTACTGCACCATGCATGTCAATATTCTTTTTGAAGAGCCATTTGCTACCAACAGTTTTACCGTTAGGAGGAAAATCAACTAAATCTCAAACTTCGCTGTCTTTCATGGATTGCATTTCCACATTCATCGCATCAAGCCATTTCTTGGATTCAGGATCCGTCAATGCAGCTTTATAGTTATTGGGTTCACCAAGATCCCCCAACTTATGCTCCTCAGCATCGACGTATAAACACATTCGATCTGGGGCACGACGTGTCCTGGTGGACTTACGAATGGGGTTGATATCACTTTGAGGTTCATCAATTTCTTGATCATCCTCATCAAGACCTAAGCTAGTGTCTACAGAAGGATTTGTATGTTCTTCTTGAATAATTTCAAGATCTTCTCGACTCCCACTTGCTTCATGATCCAAAAGATTTTTCTCAAAGAATTCAGCATTCCGAGCAACAATTACTTTGTTCTAGGATGGAAGGTAGAAAGAATATCTCATTGTTTCCTTTGGGTATCCTACGAAGATACACTTAATAGATCTGGGTTCCAGTTTGTCAAGTTTGGCAAGTGTATCACGCTTAACAAGTGACTCACAACCCCAGACTTTTAAGTAAGAAAACTTAGGGGCTTTCCCATGCCATACCTCGTATGGTGTCTTATCAACCTTCTTAGATGGAACCATGTTGAGAATGCGTGCAGCAGACTCAAGGGCATAATCCCAAAAAGACTTTAGAAGAGTAGTTTGACTCATCATGGAGTGAACCATGTCTAGCAGTGTTCGATTTTTTCTCTCAGACACACCATTATGTTGTGGCGTGTAAGGAGGAGTGCGATGGGCAATAATCCCATGCTCCTTAATATGATCCACGAACTCTTGACTCATACATTCACCTCCACGATCAGAACGTAGTGACTTAATGGTCTTCCCGAGTTGGTTTTCTACTTCCTTTTGAAACACTTTAAATGTTTCAAACACTTCATGTTTATGTTTCAGCAGGTAAACATAACCATACCGACTATACTCATCAGTAAAAGTGAAGAAGTAGCTAGCTCCTTGTCATGGCACAGTTCTAAATGGGCCACATACATTGGTGTGTATTTGTCCAAGTAGATCCTTAGCCCTTTCCACTTGATGTGAATAGGGTTTGCTGTAGCAACCGCGAATTTTTCAGGCCATTATTTTAATAATTCTACTGTTTATTTTTGACAAATAATGCAAATCAAATATTTTCTGACGATTACTGATTTAAAAATGAGAGGTTATCTCATTTTTTCTGAAAAACGATACCACACGCGTACCGACACCACATTAGTAATGGTTCTAATTTTAACTCATTTTCAGAGATCAATAAATTTTACTTGATGTCAGTTTTATAAAAACGACTCCAGAATTTCATTTTTCACGTTTACTTGAAACCGAGTTACCATAATTTAACCTATTAGGAATATAAATATTCAATTGAAGACTCGGTCACCCTGAGCACTCATTTATGTTAAATAGCTCGTAACATAACTAGTAATATTAGTAGAAGATTAGTTATAATTATTATTGTGGAGTGGGTCGGGTCTTTACCCATTGTCAGCTTGCTCCACAGCCCGGTAGGGGCAAACTAGCTAGTAATATCAAGTACTATAAATAGCCCTCTCCTCATGTGGAGAGGGTTGGACCTTCACAAAGTTTAATACATTTTCCTTTCTTTGTTTCTCTCTCTAAGGTTCCACATCTCTCTCTCTAACTCTTTCTTCCATTCGATCCAAAGTTAGATCCCAAACTTGTGTTTCTTGGCTTGTGAATATACTACAATTGGTATCAAGAGCCATGGTTAGGTTCACATAAGGGTATATTCACAGATTTGTGGTGTTTTGGGACACTTTTGGTTCGAATATCTTGTTTCTCAAAAAATCCATTTTGTGCTTTGTTTTGTGGATAGAAGGTGTTAGATCTTGTACTTTCTAGCTTAGGGATAACATAGGAGTAGTGTTTGGTGTTTGGAATCAAAGTTTGAGGCTTGGTGTGGCTGTTTTTGGAAGATTCGAAGGGTAGTACTTTGTGTTCTTAGTTGTGTTTTGTCCTACTGAGGTTTGTGTTCTTAGTAGCGTTTTGTGTCTAGTGGGGTAAAGAAAAGCAGCATTTTGTGTTTCGTCAAAGTTGCGACTTGTCTCTTTACCGGATTTGGAAAAAACGACAAAACGCTTCGATAGCGACTTGTCTGGCGTGTAGTGAAGTTGCGTTTTGTCCTTGATAGTGACAGCTCTGTCTTTTGGTGACTTGCGATTTGTGTTTCAAAAGGTTGCGACTTGTCTGTTGCGGCTTGTGTTCTCAGAAGTTGCGACTTGTGTGTTGCGTTTTGTATATTCAAAAGTTGCGACTTGTCTGTTGCGGTTTGTGTTCTCAGAAGTTGCGACTTGTCTGTAGCATTTTGTATACTCAGAAGTTGCGACTTGTCTGTGGCGATTAGTATCTTCAGAGGTTGCGATTTGTCTATTGCGTTTTGTGTCAGAGTGTTGCGACTTGTGTACCTGCAAATTGAACATTGCGTTTTGTCTCATAGCTCTCAAATTACAACTTGATTGTATGCGATTTGTCTAGCTGCTATTTGACTTATTGCGACTTGATAATCCTGCGATTAGTCTTGTTGCGATTTGACTAGTGGTGTCTTGATTTCTTGCGTTTTGATCAATTGAGATTTGAGTTCTCTTGAGTTAAGATTTATTGTTCTAATTTGCGAGTAACTTCTAGTTTACGGTTGTTCTCTCTTGGTGATTTTAGAAATCCCGCGAAAGATTCAATTTCTCGGTTAAATCACAAGAACTGTAAAAATCCGTTATACTTTGTTATCAACATGACTAGCACTGCATCAGATGGACATTCAAGCAGCGGGGTCCGATACCCGTCGCCTATGCTTGATAGGACAGACTATGAGTCGTGGGCACAGAGAATACGGCTTTATTGCTTGGGGAAAGAAAATGGGGCAAACATCTTAAGTCCATTGATGAAGGACCATTTCAGATGGGTACTACCAGAGATGCCTGTACTACTGGTGAAGATGGCACAGTCACATTTGGTATTGACAACCTTCGCACTTACAATGATCTTACTGAGGAGGAAAAGAAGAGGTATGATGCTGACATTAGAGCCTCAAATATCATCATTCAAGGTCTACCAAAGGATGTCTACAATCTCATCAACTTCAACACAGAAGCCAAGGCAGTATGGGACAATGTGAAGATGCTGTTAGCTGGGTCAGAACTCACAAAGGAAGACAGGGAATCTCAATTGTATGATGAATTTGAACATTTCAAAATGAACTCAGGAGAGAATATCACTGACTATTATGTGAGATTCCATAAGTTGGTAAATGACATGAGGATAATCAGAATGACGATGCCCAACATCCAACTTAACTCCAAGTTTGTGAACAACATGACTCCAGAATGGGACAGATTTGTCACTGCTGTCAAACTGAACAAAGGTATGAGGGACACCAATTATGAACAGCTATATGCCTATCTCCAACAACATGAGAAGCATGCTCTCTTTGATCGGGTGCTAAGAGAAAAGTTGAATCCTTCAACTTCCAATGATCCACTGGCCTTTATGGAAACTGCTGTACCAAACACTCAACCATTATCCAACCAAGGATACCCTCAACTTCAATCACCATCATCTGCTATGAGTCCTCAACTTGACTCAGGCTATACTCAGACTGAGAAAATGCTGGATAACCTCACCAATCAAGTATCATTACTTGTTCAACAATTCAAAGCTTCTCTCCCTCAGACCAACAATCAGTTAAGAAATTCATCCAACCCGCGCAATCTTGCAATGGTGGAGGATGGAAAAATTGTGGTTCAAAATGTGCAAGGGAGAGCTGGAAGAAACATGGGTCGAGGTATTATGCAGAACAGAGCAGGGAATGCCAACCAGGGGCAAGGGAAACAGCTCAAGTGTTATAATTGTGGAGGTCTGGGACACATTGCCAGAAACTACAATCAACCAAAACGTCCTCAGAACTCAGATTACTTCAAGGACAAGATGCTGTTGATGCAGGCTCAAGAGAATGGAGCGGTATTGGATGAGGAAGAATTGTTGTTTCTAGCTGGTGATGGGGGTAATACTTTTGATCCGGATGTGGATGAGCAACATGTCCAAGATCTGGCACTCAATGATCCTAATATCTTCCAAGCTGATGATTGTGATGCATTTGACTCTGATTTGGATGAAGAACCAACTGCTCAAACTGTCTTCATGGCCAATTTATTATCCTTGGCCTCTCCATCTCGACAAGATGGTTCTTCAAATGCTTCTGTGATTTCTGAGGTACTAAGACTATATGACACATATGAAATAGTTGATAAACAAAAGTTTCCCAACGAAGTACAACAGGAAATTGTCTCTGACTCAAATAATGTTGACATGGAAAATAGCAATATGATTCCATATGAACAATATTTGATTCACAAAAATGTGCCTGATCTACAAGATGGCGAATCTTCTGTGGATAATAATGCTTGTGTTGTTGATGACTTGTGTGCCTTAGAAAATACATGTGAAGTAGATAATGCATGTAAGAAACATGAAAGCACGGTACTTGCACCACATGATGACTTGATCACTAGGCTAAACATATATGAGGAACAAGTAGCTATGTATGAACAGCGCGCTAAGTTTGAGCTGAATGCACGTGAGCAGAAAATGGAAGATCAAATGTGTACTCTTCTGAAAGAATCTAGGGTAAGAGATGAAACATTAAAACAAGAGTTAAATTCTTTGAAAAATCAGCTGGATTTATCTGTTAAGCAACAACAGGATGCTCAAAATTGCATAAGTATACTAAGGCTAGAATTCAAAGAAAAAGAAAAGGAACTCTTAAATGATTTTTCTAGACTCAAAACCTTAAAGAATAAGCTTGAGGATAAGTTGTACACACAAGACCAAACCAGACAGACTGCCCAAATGATTCATAAGCACAGAAAGTTAAGCGACAAGCATAGTGAAAGCAATGTAGGTGAATCTCAAATAGCTATTCATAGGATTGCTAAGGTAGCCCAACCTACATTATATGATGCCAATGTGATGTTTATGCCCAATCATGAACCACCTGAGGTTGTATCCTTGAATGAGGCTGGTGAGATAGAAATGCGAAAAAGAGAAAGAATGAATGAGAAAATGAAGGATCCCGAATGCATAGCCAACCGAGTAATAATCAAACCCCATGATTATTATGAGGAAAATCGTTTGACTGTGTTTGTACCTCAAAAGAAGTTAACACCTGAACAGATATTTTGGACACAAGACATGAAAAAAATGAAGGAAGAAAAACTTAAAGCCAATACCCCACTCATTAGGAAAGTTGTGTCCATTACGGTGTATCCTCCCAATACACCTAGACATTTGGTTCCTCTATCTCTTCCCACAGAAAGCAAAACTCTAATTAGCTTATACGTGCTTTGGCAACTATTTGCTGATTTTGATAACACATGTAAGAAGAGAATCACACCAACTGGAATTACTGAGGGGGAAAGGTGTTTTGAACATGCTAAAAGGTGTTACTTAACTGAGGTCATGCCATTCTTTAAACAACTGAAAGAGCATTTTGAAGCAATGCAAACAGCACTTAACACAGAAATAAAGGAAATGGAAAAAGTGTTTAAAGATATGGAAAATGAGGTAACTGAATATTAAATAGAACTTAAGAGCCGTGAGATTGAAAGGAAAAACATACTCATCACTATTGAAAATTTGATTGCAAGATGTATTGCACAAGATGTATTTTTTACTGCTACTGATTCTGCATTATCTGCTTGTCAATATCATGAGTATGCTATGGCTTTAAATGTTACCCAGAATCGTGTTGTGGAGCTTGAGGGGGAGAATTTGAAACTGCTTGAAAAAATTCAAAATGATGACCATGTGATGAACTCAAATAAGTACATTTTATTACTATCATTTATCCTATTAATTTGACTTGTTTTACTATATTATGTATGAGGATTGATACTTAATCATTTACTTTTGTAATTCTCAGGTAAAAACAAGCATTTGGTGAAACTTAATGATTTTGGACTAATAATGGAGCAAAACGTGCATAAAGTGAAAGTCTACTGACATGGACAAGATCAAGTCAATTCTGCTCCAGATGCGCCGCATCTCACTCTCAACATGCGCCGCATCTCTATCAAGATATCACCAGATACGATCCAAGATACAAGAGGACATGCGCCGCATCTAATCATGGAGTTACGCCGCATCTTCTGGCGGTGTACGAATATTCCTGAATATTATAATCTTGGACCCCACGCGAAGTTAAGTACATGCGCCGCATCTACTTAGTAGATGCGCCGCATCTTCCCTCAGACAGAAAGTATAAATACCCCGTAGACCAGACGAATTACAAGTTCCGAAACCCTAAAACAGAAGACCGAACAGGAGGAACAAAGGACGAATTCAGTCAAGGAGGCAGCACAAGACACACCCAAATCAAAGATACAAGAGCTGTAAGAAGGTGCTGCATGTATTTAATTCATTAAGTAGTTTTGTTTTATTGTGTTAGCAAACTTTAATTCATCAAGATTGGTGGCTTGTGTAATGTGGCAACGGAAAGATTGCACTCCCTTAAAACTGCTTTCTCATTAATTAAAGTTTATATGTTGATGTCTTTGGTTACTACTTATTAGTGCATTGATAACCTCTGTGTTTATTAGTGGCTTGCGGGCATTTGACTGCGGGACATAATGTGGCTCCCACGGTTGTTTCTAAATTGATCACTTAGGAATAACTTTTAGACATAAGTAATCATTAAGGGTTTACTCGCCGATAAGAATAGGACCAACGAGAAAGGGTTAACTACATACACTTCATATAAAGCTATCAATAAAACAAGTGACAATCTACTTAATCATAAGGACAGCCCTCTTATTGTCTCGAGTATTTATCTGTGTACGTGTGTGCTACTTGCTGATTCGTGCCTGTTGGTTTATTTTATTATTTAATTGCAACAAACCGTGCCAGTCTCTCAGGCTGAAACCCCCTTGCGTTAGGATATTAAAATACTGATTAGAATAACTAGATAATACGTTCCACTCTTAGTGATCGACACTCTACTTACCATTATCTTCATACTGACCGGGTACACTGCTCGTTAAGTGTGTGTGTTATTGATAAGTCGGCTAAATATAAATTTAAAACTTGAGTAGGCATTAAAACTGCTAAACCGCAACGACACATCACGCGCATCAAGTTTTTGGCGCCGTTGCCGGGGAGTGAATTGTTATTATCTGTTAATTTGATTAGTATTTTAATTAGGTTTTTCTTTTTATTAGATTAATTGCATCATTGTACTATTTTGCATATTTGTTGTATTGTGTGTTAATTGTTTTCTTTTATTTTTGTGTGTTTATTTTTGTTTGTGTGTTTAATTTTTTGTTTTTATTTTTCGTATTTTTCTGTTCTGCTATCGTTGTACTGTGCTAAATCAAACGATACGGCGCATCTGATCTCTCAGATACGGCGTATTGCGTTTAATTTTTTTTAATACAACGCGTTTAATTAATTCGATACGACGCATCTTTTCCCCAAGATACGGCGTATCTATTTTTAATAAGAAAATTTTTCTAAGCGATAAAGTAATACGACGCATCTGCTTTAGCAGATACGGCGTATCTGTTTTTGATAAAAAAATTTCTAAACGTTAACGCCATACGACGCATCTGCTTTTGCAGATACGGCGTATCTATTATTTTAATTAAAAACAGTTTGCGAATTATTAAACAGATACGGCGTATCGATCTCTGTCGATACGGCACATCTTTCTGAATCAAAAATCTTTAATTCTTAAACGTAACGAAAATACAGCGCATTAACTTTCGTTAATACGATGCATTTAATTTTAATTAGATAAGCTGATTTTTGATTAATTAATTCGATACGGCACATTCTTAAATTCTAAAGCGGCGTATCTATTTTCTGAATAAAGTCTGATTAAATTTTAACGATTATAAGATACGGCGTATCCAACTTTTTGGATACGGCGCATCGTATGCCGATATCAGCTATTTTTATTCATATATCCGTTTCTATATTCATTAATTTCTCTTCTAGCGAACAAATCCTACTGATGCTTTTCGTGATTGTTTCAGAAGGATAATGGAAGGATACGGAGAACTGATTGACTTCGACTTCGAAGCCAATTTTATGAATGAAGTATTAGTGCATGATAAATCACTCGAACGTTACGATGGGGACTACATTGAACTTAATGACCTTAATGGACCATTGGAATCCAATGACCTGTTCATGGATGATGCTGAATCTGAGTTAGAAGAAGGAGAAATTGTGGATAGTCCAAAAGTCAACGTTATTAATACTAGGAATTACGATGAATTTGAGGGATATGATGGTTCTTGGGATTATGGTAGAAGGATCCACGCCAATTGTGCTTACAATTTGCAATTCCCATGCATGATTGGATACAAATGTATTGACGCCAATTTCTTTCCTATTTTGCCGATCAATGTTATGTCAAGAAGCTTTTACAATTCTATTATGAGAAATAAAGTGGAGTGTAGGGGAAAGAATGTAGTTGGAGCCTTCATTAATGTCCCGATCTTCGTTGGACGCTTTACTATTGTAACTGAGTTCGCCGTCGTTGAAGACATGAATGCCTATCGTGACAGCAGTATGGGCGGCGTGATTGTTGGAAAACCATTCTGTAGGGAGATCACTATTAATGCAAAGCGATTTGAAGGAAAGATCACCTTTCAATGTGGAAGCGACGTTATCACTTATATGATGCCCCGAACTCACCCTGGATTTAAACATGCTACTAATAGGGTCTGCCACAAATTCTCTCCATTCCTTTTTATTAGTAATGATGACATGAAGAGAGGGATTGAATACCCGTATCAGATGATGGAAGGATTCTATAAAGGAGTTTTGAACTTGGGACCTGAATATATACGTGACGAATTAGTTGCTAAGTGGATCCTACACGGCAATGTAGGAGTCAATGATCGATAGTAAAGAGCTGAACGTGAGTCTAACTTGAAGACTCTGGAATAAAGACAAGTGCTTACCGGGAGACAACCCGGATTTATCTTTTATTCTGTTTTCTGTGTCGAGTCAGTCCAGGCCGCATGAGGATACGGCGCATCTCAATTCTGAGATGCGACGCATCTCCTGCAATGGTCATATCTTATTTTATTTTTCTGCATTTTTATTTTCGACTTTAAAACTATTTATCAGTTTATTTTTAATGCGGCGCATCCCTGGTTAAGGATGCGGCGCATCTTTATTCTGATCCGTATTAATTCCAGGCTCGATACGGCGTATCTTCTTCAATAAGATACGGCGCATCGACTGACCTGATGATTTTCAGTTTTAATTTTTAAGTTTTATTTTTCATAACTACTAATGTGTTATGCAAGTTGAACCTTTCTTATCTTAGGTGTGTTTTAAAGTGTTGGTGGTATTATAGTTTCCTGGATTTCCTGTGGATACATCAAGTATGAAGCTTTAACGTTCTAATCCACAAGAAGTTGATTTTTGCTCTAATACAAATGGAGGATCATACCGAGCAAATCTCAGGGGAGTTTTCCTGTTCTAATTCTTTTATTTTCCAGTTTTTAACCTTTTATACAAACAACGAGGACGTTGTTTAACTTAAGTGGGGGGATTGGAGAATTAGAACACTTAACAATTACTTGTCCTAAACTTTTTCAAAAATTATGCTTAAAATGTGCTTAATATATCAAACTTAAAATTTTTTTTAGCATGTTTTTGTTTAAGATCTAAGTTGCATAGCTGCACACATGACGTTATTTTCAAAAATTGTGATTTTTCAAAATTCACAAATCTATGAGTGTGCCGGTGACTTGTAAACTTTAGAACTTGGCTTGTATACTATTCGAGACCACCATAATAAGTATTATTTTATATAATTGGAATGACTTGTCTAAATTGGAAAATTCTAGGATTACACCCAAATAGCCTATATATGTTATGTGTTATTAGCTAACTACACTGGTTAGTTAACCCCTGTATAAACCCTTTTGTTACTCTCATTTTTAGAGTAAGATACCCCTAGAAAAACACTCAGAGCCATTCCTTTCGTTTCTTACACCTTTGTTAAAATGTTTCGTTACACCTTACACCTTAGCCTACCCTGTAGATTAAAATCCGTGGTTGGTTAATTGCTATAGGCAAAGTGTGTTTCCTTACATTACCTGTGTTCGCGTGCGTAATTCATTATCTATGGTTAGGTCGGGAAATTGCACAATGCAATTGGAGTGAAAGTAAATATTGTATATTTTGGAGTTTATTTTTCGTGTGTTTACTACTTTCACTATTACCATTATTTCTGAAGTCATGAAAAGTATGGAAAAATTATCCGGAAAGAAAGTTATAGTGATGTGGTGAAATTTCACACATCTATGTTTATGTAAAAAAAAAATAAAAAATAAAAAAAATAATAATAAAAAATAAAAAATCGAAAAAATGAGAAAAAATGAGAAAAGAAAAAGAAAAGAAAGAAGAGTTGGATGTTTGTTTTAACCAACTTATGTAAAGTTATGTAAGTGGTCGATATCACCACTATTTGTTGTACTATATCTATGGATTGAATGGGAATTGGCAGTTATGGGAACGCCAATTAAGGTTTATTCTTTGATTAAGATCTTGTTGAGTATAATTCGTGTCTACCTAAAGCGTGTGTTTCAAGTGTTAAAGCGTGAGTTATTCAATGATATGAGTCTTATTCATGGGATGGTTGGGATAGTGATTAACCACACTTAGGATTTTAATTTATTTGTTTTGTTTATTTTTATTTTTACACCAATTTATATCCCAAATATTATCCATGCCCTTTATTATTCTTTATCCAACCGAACCTTTGATTTATTGAGATTGGGGATTTGAGCAATCTTAAGTATCGTAGTCGTGGATTCGGCTATGTATTTATGATTTTGTCGCCCTTTTTGATATATTATTATTGGTGAAGTTTGGACCTATCTTTAGCCTATTCGAGTTAAGGATTTGAGCAATTGCAAGTATCGTGTTCGTGGATTCGATCATGTATTTGTGATTTTGTCGCCTTTTCTGGAATTTGAGATGGATAGTGAAAGAGAATAATTAACCCTTAAGCCTAAAAACCCTTTTTACCGCTTTAGACTTGTTACTCCTTAGCTTTAGTGGTGGAGATGTGTATACTTGCCAAGCTTATGATAGAATATTCGTCGCGACTGGACAGTTAAACGATTAGATTTGCTTTTATCGACTTATTTTATTTTACTTCTAATTCGTTAAGTGTTTAGTTGTGTGATTATGAAATGAACGAATACATGCTTAAATATAAAAATAAATCCTAACATCTTTTAGGATACATTTTCATAAAAGAAATTCTAAGGTTTACTTGGGGACAAGTAAAGTTCAAGTGGGGGGATATTTGATGAACTCAAATAAGTACATTTTATTACTATCATTTATCCTATTAATTTGACTTGTTTTACTATATTATGTATGAGGATTGATACTTAATCATTTACTTTTGTAATTCTCAGGTAAAAACAAGCATTTGGTGAAACTTAATGATTTTGGACTAATAATGGAGCAAAACGTGCATAAAGTGAAAGTCTACTGACATGGACAAGATCAAGTCAATTCTGCTCCAGATGCGCCGCATCTCACTCTCAACATGAGCCGCATCTCTATCAAGATATCACCAGATACGATCCAAGATACAAGAGGACATGCGCCGCATCTAATCATGGAGTTACGCCGCATCTTCTGGCAGTGTACGAATATTCCTGAATATTATAATCTTGGACCCCACGCGAAGTTAAGTACATGCGCCGCATCTACTTAGTAGATGCGCCGCATCTTCCCTCAGACAGAAAGTATAAATACCCCGTAGACCAGACGAATTACAAGTTCCGAAACCCTAAAACAGAAGACCGAACAGGAGGAACAAAGGACGAATTCAGTCAAGGAGGCAGCACAAGACACACCCAAATCAAAGATACAAGAGCTGTAAGAAGGTGCTGCATGTATTTAATTCATTAAGTAGTTTTGTTTTATTGTGTTAGCAAACTTTAATTCATCAAGATTGGTGGCTTGTGTAATGTGGCAACGGAAAGATTGCACTCCCTTAAAACTGCTTTCTCATTAATTAAAGTTTATATGTTGATGTCTTTGGTTACTACTTATTAGTGCATTGATAACCTCTGTGTTTATTAGTGGCTTGCGGGCATTTGACTGCGGGACATAATGTGGCTCCCACGGTTGTTTCTAAATTGATCTCTTAGGAATAACTTTTAGACATAAGTAATCATTAAGGGTTTACTCGCCGATAAGAATAGGACCAACGAGAAAGGGTTAACTACATACACTTCATATAAAGCTATCAATAAAACAAGTGACAATCTACTTAATCATAAGGACAGCCCTCTTATTGTCTCGAGTATTTATCTGTGTACGTGTGTGCTACTTGCTGATTCGTGCCTGTTGGTTTATTTTATTATTTAATTGCAACAAACCGTGCCAGTCTCTCAGGCTGAAACCCCCTTGCGTTAGGATATTAAAATACTGATTAGAATAACTAGATAATACGTTCCACTCTTAGTAATCGACACTCTACTTACCATTATCTTCATACTGACCGGGTACACTGCTCGTTCAGTGTGTGTGTTATTGATAAGTCGGCTAAATATAAATTTAAAACTTGAGTAGGCATTAAAACTGCTAAACCGCAACGACACATCACGCGCATCACCATGATAACATGGTCAAATGTTTTTCTAAACTAGAGGTTGATTATCTTAACTTACAATTAAAATATCAACACTTAGAAGAAAGATATAAACTATCAAATGCCAAGACATCTTTGGATGCTCCTGAGTTTGATACGTATTTTGAATTAAGCAAACGGGATGAGAAAATTCAAGCTCACACGAACACGATTCGACTGTTGAGGGCTCAAATTGCCCAATTGAAGTCCAACAAGTGTGATGTGTATGGCACCAATAAACCTTCATCTTCAGATTCTCAGAATTTTCAATTTCAAGACACCATAAACAAGTTACATTATGAAAATGAGTATTTTCGAGAAGAAAATTCTAAGATTAAACAGCACTACAAAGAGTTATATGACTCAATTAAAGTTACAAGAAATAGTCATAATGAAAAGATAACTTTTTTGTTAAATGAGATTGAGAATCTTAAGACTCAGGTGAAAGGAAAAATGCCAAGTACATCTTGTAATTGTGTTTCATCAAAGGTCTTTGCTTGTAAAATATATGATGTTGATGTGGGGCCTATTCCATTTCCCATGAGAAACAATAGACCTGTCCATCAAATGTATCTCAGTCACCTTAGGGATGGACTTGACACTCTTCGTGAGGTTGTGGAAGAAGACAAAATAGGAAAACCACTTGATAAGGCAGTAGGTTATGCCTGTGTCCTCACAAAAAGGATCCAGGAACAGTTAGAATATGCCATTAGCACGGGTCCTAGGTCTAGCAACCAAAGAGATAGATTAGGTGCCTCATCATCCACTATTAAAAACAAGCATGTATCCTTTGATTTACCATCCAGAACATCAGAACCCAGCACTTCAATATCAGGAAAGCATGAGTTAGTAAAGCAAACTAATGTTCCCATCATTACTTCTACAGGAGTGAAAAGTGACACCCAAGCTAGCAGGTCAAAGCCTAAAGGCAATGCAAGGAATGATAGGACTGCGTCGGCTAAGATTGATCACAAGAAAAGAGCAGAAGCTCAACCTAGGAACAATAAGTTTGTAACGACTAGATTGAATCGTGTTGATTCTAGTATCAAAAGTACTGTAATTAATTCGAATTCTAATACGGTCTGTAAAACATGTGACGAATGCTTAATTTCTGTTAATCTTGATGAATGTGTTGTGTCGTCTCTGATATCTCATGCACCACCCCATGTTAATCATGTTAGGAAAACTGAAAGAAATATGAAAATTTGGAAAGCAACAGGAAAAATCTTCACTAATGTTGGGTATCAATGGAGACCCACTGGAAGGAAATTCAGTTTAGGAAATAAGAATCCGTTACCTAAGTTGAGTGAACATAAGATTGTGAAGGTTTAAGAATGGAGACCAACTGGTCGAATCCTTCCATTAGGAACACATTGCCTTTCTAATAAGTCTTCTAATAACTCTAGGGTAGTTTCCCCTGTAGAAGCATCAGTATTAGAAATGATTGCTGCTCCTAAACTTGTGTGTGCTAACCAAACGGACCCCAATTGCAAGTGGGGATCCACATATTTCAGTTATCCATTGTTGTCTGGTTTCAAATGCAGGTCGTACAAATCGTCCTTTGGTATTTGGACTCAGGCTGCTCAAAACATATGACTGGGGATCGCTCACGGCTCAAGAACTTTGTGAAAAAGTTTATCGGGACAGTTAGATTCGGGAACGACCACTTTGGTGTGATTATGGGTTATGGAGATTATGTGTTCGGTGACAGTGTAATCTCACGGGTTTACTATGTGGAAGGATTAGGGCACAATTTGTTTTTTGTGGGTCAATTTTGTGACTCAGATCTGGAAGTGGCTTTCAGAAAACACACATGTTTCGTCAGGGAATTGGATGGTGTAGATCTTCTCAAGGGTAGTCGGGGTACAAATATATACACCATATCTATTGAAGAAATGTTGAAGTCCTCTCCCATATGCTTGCTTTCAAAAGCCTCTAAAACAAAATCATGGCTGTGGCATCGTCGTTTGAACCACCTGAACTTCGGTACCATCAATAATCTTTCCCGCAAAGATCTTGTTAGAGGAATGCCCAGATTAAAATATAAGAAAGATCATCTCTGCTCTGCATGTCAACTGGGCAAAAGCAAGAAACAAACCCACAAACCTAAAACCGTCAACACCAACTTGGAAGTTCTTCACACCCTCCACATGGATCTGTGCGGTCCAATGAGAGTACAAAGCATAAATGGAAAGAAATATGTTCTGGTGATAGTAGATGATTACTCTCGGTTCACATGGGTAAAGTTTTTGAGAACCAAGGATGAGACTCCAGAGGTGATCATTAAACTGATAAAACAGCTGCAAGTAAGGCTTAACAAGACTGTCAGAATCATCCGCACTGATAATGGAACTGAGTTTGTCAATCAACAACTCAGAAACTTTTATGAAAATATTGGCATCACACATCAGAAAAGTATACCTCGCACTCCTCAGCAGAACGGAGTAGTTGAACGACGGAACCGTACTCTGGTAGAAGCTGCAAGAACCATGCTTATATTTTCAAAGGCACCGATGTTTCTCTGGGCAGAGGCTATTGCAACTGCATGCTACACCCAAAACCGATCTCTGATTCATCCCATTCATGAAAAGACTCCCTATGAGTTAATTCATAACAAGAAACCAGATCTTTCATTTCTTCGTGTGTTTGGTGCACTTTGCTATCCAACTAATGACAGTCAAGACTTGGGAAAGTTAAAAGCTAAAGCAGACGTAGGTATTTTTGTTGGATACGCACCAGACCGTAGAGGGTACAGAATCTACAATAAGAGAACCCGAAAAATCATGGAAACCATCCATGTCACGTTCGACGAGCTAAGTGAGCAATTTGCTTCAGGACAAACCAATTCTGGACCCGATCCTACACTTTTGACACCTGGACCAATTAGTTCAAGGCTTGTACAGAATCCCACGCCTGCAGAGTCTTTCGTTCCACCAACGAGTGAGGAGTTGAAGAAGTTATTTGATTCAATGTTTGACGAATATTTTGAGCCAACAGATGTAACAACTTCAAATGGTGCAGCTGATCTTCCTATTACTGAGGCTAATGTTCCGCAAGGTTCTGAAGACCCATCAGCATCAGTCTCAGTCAGTATCAATGCCCCAGCTGCAAGTCAATCACCCGCATCATCAAATACTCAATCCTCTCCGGTGCAACAAGAATCTGCAGATGATCATTCTTTAGAAGTTAATCCGTTTGCTCCTACAAATGATGTTCCTTTTGAGAACATATTTGCTCCTGAAACCTCAACAGATACGTCCTCTGTCGAAGAACACAGTACGGCAACATCAGTTCAAAACCCTCAACCTCATGACCATCTCAGAAAATGGACCAACGATCACCCAATTGACAACATCATAGGCAATCCCTCTCGTCCTGTATCCACTCGTAAACAACTAGCTATAGATGCACTGTGGTGTTTCTTCAATTTCGTTCTGTCTAAAGTCGAACCAAAAGATGCCAAAGAAGCAATGACCAAAGACTGCTGGTTCGAGGCCATGCAAGATGAAATCCACAAATTTGATCGACTTGAAGTATGGGAGTTGGTGCCTCCTCCAGAGTGTGCTATGATTATTGCTCTCAAGTGGATTTTCAAGGTGAAACTTGATGAGCATGGTGATGTTTTAAAGAACAAGGCACGGTTAGTTGCAAAAGGATACAGACAAGAAGAGGGCATTGATTTTGAAGAATCATTTGCTCCAGTTGCTAGAATAGAAGCTATTAGAATCTTCCTGGCCAATGCTGCAAGTCGGAATATGATAGTCTACCAAATGGATGTCAAACAGCTTTCCTGAATTGTGACTTAAAGGAAGAAGTATACGTGAGTCAACCTGAAGGATTTGTGAATGCTGAACATCCCACTCATGTTTACCGCTTGAAGAAGGCCCTTTACGGGTTGAAGCAGGCACCTAGGGCATGGTATGATACATTTTCCAAGTTTCTTCTAGCAAATGGATTCTCAAAGGGTGCTGTTGATCCAACATTATTCACCAGGAAGTCAAGAAAACATCTACTACATGTTCAGATTTATGTAGATGATATCATATTTGCTTCATCTGATCCTAGTGAATGTGATAGATTTTCAAAGGAGATGAGTTCCAAGTTTCAAATGTCAATGATGGGACAAATGTCGTTCTTCCTAGGATTACAAGTATCTCAAAGTCCCGGAGGCATATTCATCAGTCAGTCCAAATAAGCACACGAGATCTTGAAAAAGTTTGGATTTGATTCAAGTGAGCCAGTTGACACTCCCATGGTAGACAGAACAAAGCTAGATGAAGACCCTTCAGGGATTCCATTTGATCAAACAAAATACAGAAGCATGATTGGATCCTTAATGTACATTACTGCAAGTAGGCCAGATCTTCTATTTGCTGTTTGCATGTGTGCGAGATATCAATCCAAGCCTACCAAAAAGCATCTAGAAGCAGTAAAAAGGGTTTTCAGGTATCTTCAAGGAACAGTCCATATGGGTCTCTGGTACCCTAAGGACACGGCCATGGAGTTAACGGCTTATGCTGATGCTGATCATGCGGGGTGTCAGGACACCCGTCGAGTACTTCAGGAGGAGCTCAGTTTTTGGGGGAAAAGTTGGTTAGTTGGTCTTCTAAGAAGCAAATGAGCACGTCCATATCTTCTACTAAGGCTGAATACATTGCTATGTCGGCCTGTTGTGCACAAATTCTATGGATGCGGTCACAACTCTCAGACTATGGATTCTCATACAACAAAATTCCTCTATATTGTGACAACAAAAGCGCCATTGCTCTTTGTTGCAACAATGTCCAGCACTCCAGGTCAAAGCACATCGACATCAGGCATCACTTCATCAGGGAACAGGTTGAAAAGGGAATTGTGGAGCTGTATTTTGTGAGGACAGAGTTTCAGCTAGCAGACATCTTCACCAAGGCTCTCCCGAGAGAAAGGTTTCAGTTTATTATCCCGCGTCTTGGAATGAAGAACTTGACACCTGAAACCCTTAAGTGTCTTCAGGATGAAAAGGAGGAGTAACGGGATATCTTCTCATATCCTTGTATATATCTGTATATATCTTTAAAACAAAAAAGAAAATAGAAAAATATAAAACCTATAAAAAAAACCATAAAAATTGAAAAAAAATCAGAAAATACCAAAAATAGTCTCATCTAGGCATGTCTTCTGTTTATCGATAACATTTACGGACCTAGAAATGTCATTCAATAATGACACGGGTCTTTAAATGAAGCTCGAGCAGAAGTTATACTAATTGGTTAAAACATGTCTTAATGGCTTGCAGTTACTTCATACTGCAACCCGCGCTATCCATTGAGGAAAACACGTCGCCAAAAAGACGGTTGTTCCTCCAAACTGGGTGATGTTCACCTAGGCATGGATTACGTTATATCCATGTTTTTCCCGATCTAATGTACGCTTCAGTGCATCATTTCGTGTAAAAGAAGAGAAATCTTCTTTATATCATAAACTTTCCAGTTCTATGATTCTTTAGGGGAGTTTTTGATGTTTCACAAGGTGGTAAATTGGACTTAAATTTTCACAAATACTTCTCGTTCAATTGAATGACTACAGCTCTTTAAATAGAAAACGGGTCATTAATTGAGGGGGAGAGTCTTTGTTCAAATTTTTTGACACCTTTTTCTAAAACATTGTGCAACATCAGCAGTGACACTCTCTCTTGGTTTGAGGGGGAGTATTGTATACTCCATAATCAGAAAACATTAAATCAGACACATTTTCTCCCACATTTTTCTAACTTATTTAAATCAATTGGGATCACAAATCTCAAATGGTTTGAAATTTTTGATCGGGGGAGAGAATGTGATTTAAATATGAAATATGATAAAATGTGATGTTTTAGACTCAAATGTTAGGCTCTCCCATATGTGCTAAACTCTTTCGTATATCGATGCACATATTGAGGGGGAGCGAATGGACAAAAAGGATTTGGCATAGCATGAGATCGTGACTCAGACTTAACCAATGAATTGACGAAACCTATACTGTCATTGATCGAAAGGACATATCCTGGCCGGGTAATAATTTCAAGCTGGTCTAACCAGTGATGTAAGCGTGTCTCAAAAAGGATGTGTCTGAGTAGAGTATACCGTTTCGAGAAACTTTCTGTGGACTTGACCAGGCCGGGTAATAATTTCAAGCTAGTCTAACTAGTGATGTAAGCGTGTCTCGAATCGGTCATGTTCACTGAAAGTGGATCAATTCAAAAAGTGCAAGCTCTACCCAACATGTGCAAATTTATAAAACAATCATCCGAGCACATGTTGAGGGGGAGCATTTGAAAAATATAAAACTCTCAAAGTGTTAGCAAAATGTGTTTCATAATCATGAACACATTGAGAGATTTTTCAAGGATTTTGGTAAATGGCAACATAGGATAGTCATGAAGTTATAAGGTGGCTAAGGTTAGGAAAACCGTCCTATGATCTGCCAGAGCCGGAGGGATCTACCCAAGGACAATACCGAATAGTTAGTATTAGAAAGTCCTTAGGTATGATTATGAAAAAAGGAGTAATGTGAGTAAGGAGAAAGAAGGGGTTGAAGAATTAAAAAGAAATGAAATGAGAAAGGGTGAAAAGAAATAGCCCTCCAATTATTCAACCTTAGGGCAGAAACCGGGTTCAATTCATATGCTACTGGTTGTTACCAAGGTAACACCGGTATTGAAGAACAAGACATCATGGACCCAGTGACGCACTGCACTAAACCTTCTAAACCACTCAAGTTCTCTTAAAAGGACTTGTTTCATTCTCACGGGGAACCCTGCATAATCTATCAACCGCTCATTACGAGTTATGTTGATATTGAAACAGGAGACACCGCTCCAGTCTCCGACTACCAAAAATGCACTTATCGAGTCTAGAGCCACGAGATGCATAATAAGATCTCATAGGAACATGAATTATTTCTACACTGGTTGTTCAACATTAAGGACACCAGTTGTAAACTCATGAGTCCTACGCAGATCTTAGCAATCTGCCAGAACATTTATGACAGAATTTACAAATGTAATTCTCAATGATTGAATGGAAATTCCTGCCAGGGTCAACATCAAACAGCCCTGAAAGCAGGTCACTTCGGTAATTCCCTGTGGATTACGCTTAGTGATCACGACGGTTCCAAACGGTCTACAGTCGTGGAGTGATCTCCAGCGACTCACCTAATCGTTGATTTACTACGGTAAGATCTTAAAAAACCCTCTGTGGGTTTTCGATTTAGGAACGGTCTTGGTGAGGATTAGAGACAGTTTTCACACTATGTTGTTAACAATCTCGAAGTCCGAACCTGTAAGTACTGGACGTTTTATTGCTAACTGTCGTATGCAGAAACTTCTGGCGGTTCACACTACATCATCACTGTAATTCAACAAATTCATGATCAACCAAAAGACCTTCAACACTGCTTCTGCTAACTCTGATGCTGAAGATCATGACCCAGAATAGTGTGAGCATGTCGGCTCAAAGTATATCTCATCACATGGAGACTTACAACTGAAAGATGACTTGGAAGACTCAAGTGGGATGATATTTACAAAGAATACTCAAAATCATCCAAGACAAAGAACAGTCATCAAAAGAACACTGCTGAAGGCACAATGACTAAAGAAACTGAAGAATCAATGCCTACGAGCTACGGAGTCAAGATTCATGAAAAGAGTGCTTGAAGCCTGAACATTGTTTTCGAGGTGACCTCCCTTAGGGGGAGATTGTTAGGAATATAAATATTCAGTTGAAGACTCGGTCACCCCGAGCACTCATTTATGTTAAATATCTCGTAACATAACAAGTAATATTAGTAGTAGATTAGTTATAATTAATAATGTGGAGTGGGTCGGGTCTTTACCCATTGTTAGCTTGCTCCACAGCCCGGTAGGGGCAAACTAGCTAGTAATATTAAGTACTATAAATAGCCCTCTCCTCATGTGGAGAGGGTTGTACCTTCACAAAGTTTAATACATTTTCCTTTCCTTGTTTCTCTTTCTAAGGTTCCACATCTCTCTCTCTAACTCTTTCTTCCATTCGATCCAAACTTAGATCCCAAACTTATGTTTCTTGGCTTGTGAATATACTACATAACCTCAACTAAACGGAACACGGGGTATACACAATACATTATAAACTTAAAACAAACAAATAAAACCCACTCCTTTCCCACTCATGACATGGAAACAGTATATTTATGTCTTATCTTCTTCCCTTAGCCTGTCTTCTTCTCCTATTCGATATTCACCACACGCAAACAAGATTCCTCTGCCAAAGTTCATATCTTCCATCACCATTAATATAAACCCTGTAGCACCTTTCTTGCCTTCCCAAGCTTCCTCGAGACTCAAACCCGCTCCTCATGGGTCGAATAATCTTAAACTCGAGGCATGGAAAGGGGTGATAACTATAAATGGCAAACCCTTATCTTTGTTACATCGAAAGTGAGCGAAGAGATTACCATTAGTTACTCTTTAAGAAACTCGGTTCCAGGAGAGGCTATGTCAAACCAAGATCACCAATCTCACCTTAAACAAAGTCCCAGTCAAGTGAAACAAGGAGAGAAGGAAGGTGTGGCAAGCTTGGAATTGAGTGGGTTTTCTGTAGTGACTCTTGGATTTGATGTATCGTCAGCCTTTGTAAGATTTAAACTCAATCTTGTAACTCTTATTTTCTTTTGAAACTAACGAATGATATATGTTCTTGTGATTTTTACACGTTTCTAGTAAATCAGTACCTATGTCGAATTTGTGTGTTGGATTTGGTGTGGTTTACAAATGACTTTTGAAGCTAGTAAAATCATGAGAGAACACTATTCAGAAACTTGTTATTGGCTCATAATCATGAAATCATGTCTTGGGTTGGCTATGCCAAGTATCTATGTCCGCCTTTTTGTTCTAGTCGAATAAACTATGGTTAAGTGGTGTCAAAATTTCTAAGTTAAGGTCAAGGTTTGACTTTGGTAGTTTACATTGTCCGCAAAACGCTACTGAAAACAGTTTAATTTTGTTCAAATGTTGGTGGTTTTGGTTAAAGTTGCGGTCTTAAAAATGTTAGCTTTAATTTTAGTTTAAAGTAATGGTCATTCTCTTTATTTAGAACTTTGTATAATGTGGGCTAGTCTTAGACTTAATGTTATATCTAAATGTCCAACCCATTGGACAAAAGCCCAAGAGCCCACATCAAGCCCATCTAAAGCCTTTAGGGCATTATGGCTTGTACTATATAAGGAACCTTATCTCCTCATTTGTGGAGTGGTTCAACTGTGTGTGTATTATGTGCTAAATAGAAAAGCTTTAACTTCCATATTTATCTCCATATCATACGATCCATATACACCTTGTCCCATCATTCTCTCTTGTGTTTAACGTCATATACATGTGTGATAAAGAGTGTTTTCTAGCTACAACAAGTGGTATCAACAGCCTAGCTTCGAGGTAGGAGTTATCTTTGTTCGGTTCTTGCTAAAACAAAATAAAGCAAAGTTGCGCTTTTGATTGGAAATAAAAGTGGCTACTTTTGTCTTTCTGTGAAACTTGGTCACGCAAGATCAAAAGACCAAAAGGCGTATTTTTGTTTGATCCTAGAAAATAAAACATCCGTTGTTATTTTTCTTCCTATAGAAAAGTTACAATTTGTGTTTTACATTTCTTTTTCGATCCATACAAAAATCAAGAAAAGTTGTGTTGTTTCATGTTATATCGACTTGGCTGTGAAGTTTTGCTAGTTCTACAATCAAATCTTGGTTTGGAAGAATAAACTTTGAGTTTATTCTTGGTTCATAGATCGACTTTAGTAAACAATCTTGTAAAAGATTTGTTTTTGGATATGATGGTGATAGATTTGTATGATTAAAGTTGGTCCAAGTGGGCTAGTTGGTGAAGAAAATCTTGAAAGTCACATGGGAGTGTCAGGAAATATCTTCTAAGATAAGGTTGCAAGTGGGTGTGTAAGGCTAAAAGTCAAAAAGTGGTTGAAAAAGGCAAAATTGTCAAAATTGGCCTCATCAGCGTGGTTATCGGAATTCAGACGTGTTATCGGAATTGGCATCAATTGTCGTTTTATAGCAATTCCAGAAATACCAGCGATTTATCGCAATTCGTTGTTTTTATCGCTATTGGGTCTGACATATTCTATCGCAATTCAACTCTGAAGGTTTTATCGCAATTGGTCTGGTCAGAACTATCGCAATTTGCCCTGATCAGAATTATCGCAATTCAACAATTTCAGCTTTGTCCGATATCTGTCATCAATTGCGATATCGGACAACATTACACGTGCGATATCGGACAACACTAAGTTTTCAGAATTGACATTCTCAGTCCCTGTACTTTCCATCAGCCTTAAAGAACTTTCAGATTTGGCAGTTTTGGTCCTCGTACTTCTGTTAAACGATTTCAAAGTTAAATAACTTTTAAGGATTTGATTCGAACGTAATTTCGTCAACTCGAAAGTGAACTCGGTATTTTAACTCTTGTATAAGAGTGTAAAATACTTCGACAAACGGATATCTACTCTCTTGTATAAGAGTGTTAGATTTTATATAAATTGCCAATTTATATAAATTGGATATATTTCTACCTAAATTGACATTTTGCCATAATTTATATAAATTTAGGTCAAATTGAAATTTCTATAGAAATTATCATTTTATCTAAATTGTAATTTACATAACTTTTGTCGAAATTGTAAACTTTTGACTTTGTCTTAATTATACACTAATCAAATTTTGTAACTTTATTTAAACTTGTTTCGTTTATCTAAACTGCAACTTCAAACCATCATCAACATCACAACAAGACTTCACAACAACAAAGTTTAATCTTCAACAACAACATCTCCTATTTAGTTACAACGATCCTGAATCAACTTTATCACACCGCAAGAAATTGGAATCAAGTTCTCAAGAGGAACAAATGTCTCCAGTTATGCAAAACCTTATTCATTCGAAGGAACGATGTCTCAAACACTTCAAAGCAATCAAAAGTCTATGTGATAGACTCACCTAGGCAAAGGTATCATCGGTGAATCCATATGCATTTCAGCGAATGTTTCATAGATTCCTCGAACCCAATATGGACTATCAGACATACAAAAAGGATCTATTGCATTACATAATTCGAATAGTGCACGCAATTGAACGAGGATTTGACTGCACTGAAGCATATCATGCATTTAAGGCGCACTTTAAATGGATTTTCGACTTAGATTTCAGAATAGTCAAAAAATATCCGGGTTATGATTCAAATAGGCAAACATGGAGTGAATGCGTCACAAGAGACCTGAAAGCTGAAACGTTTAGAGATCAGTTTCTTTGGAGAATAGACTTGCTGAAATTGTAGCTTAATCAAAGATCATTCCATCTGATAGAAGTGAGGGAAGAGAAGCAAGTGATAGAACGGGAGAAACGGGAAAGAGAGCGAATTGAAAGAGAGCGTCTATTAAAGGAAGCAGAGGGAAATGAGAAAGAGACAAACAAAGAGGATCACACGGTCACTGCGGGAACAACATCTGGTGCTAGCTTGGTCTTCACGGAAACAGACACATCTTCAGAACAGCATGTTGAAAGCAGCACTCCAAGGAATGATTTGGATGCTGATGGTACACACAGGAATGAAGCTGTTTGGGATACTGAAGATGATCATATCAGACCTGCACCTGACAAAGTGATACCCGCTACGGTACAACATTCAAATGTTAACGATAATGTTGTTGTGTTCAATAATGTGTTTGCTTATGACAAGACACATCCTGCGCATCCTGGGTCCATCAGTGACACATATGTGGAGCAACGGTTTGATAGTAATATCACTCCCACAACCCCAGATATGGATCCTAATGGAGGTGAGCCTGCCCAGGAAGGATCTTCTCGTGATCAAGATCATGCCTTCTTTGCTTCTTTAATCGATAATTTCAAACGTGAACTGGAAAAATGCAAAGAGGACAATCGTAAAGCTAAGCAAATGAATGCCTTATTGTCCAAAGAGCTTGAGGGCTTTAAAGAAAAGGAAAAGATTTTTGAAGAAAATTGTGATGATGCCAAAATCAAGTTTGATTTGGACGAACTTGATACAAAAAATATTGAATTAGAACATGCTGTGGCATCATTACAAAAGGAAAATGAGCATTTAAAACAGACTTACAAAAACCTGTTTGATTCAATCAAACGTTCACGTGTTCAAAATAAAAAAAAAAAATAAATAAAAAAAAAAAATAAAAACTGTTTGATTCAATCAAACGTTCACGTGTTCAAAATCAAAAAACAAACACGAAACAAAAAGAGTCTGAAGTATTGAAGCCTCAAATCACAAAAGTTTTCTTTCTAAATCCCCTGTTTGATTCTAATCCTTCTGATTTTGAAATGGAAAACGCAAATCATGTGCTTCAAACAAAAGTACTTGAGCTTGAAACGCTTTTAGCTCAACGCACAAACGATCTTGAGGATGCCAAAACTGATCTTTTCAACAAAACGAACAAATTCGAAACATATTTTGAAAAACATGAAAAAGAAAATATTGTTTTCGAAAGAAATTTGGCACGTAAAATAGATGATTCAAAAGCCAAAAAAGATCAATTTTTGAAACAAAAGCCAAAAAAGATCACATTTAAACATGACATGAAATTTTAAAATGAAGATATTTGCGAGACACTTGGTTTCAAATACTTAACTTTTAAACGATATGTATATATGTATACATGATGTAAAAATATTCAAAATTGAAAAAACATGAACTTTCGCTATTGACAACGTATATATATACGAGCAAATATTTAAATTAGAAATCATAAACTAGCTAAATGTTTTTCATAACTTACAACTTGAAACGGTCATGTCAAAACGTATATAAGTCAAATAAAGGTGAAACGATTATTTTCTTTTTGACATAAACTTCAAACTTGTTAAAACAACAATTTCTCGCAAACACAAGTTATAACTCACCATATATTGGTGAAACCTTTTCAACTTCACATTTTTCCACAAAGACCATATGTATATATATATATATATATATATATATGAAAGGATATATATATATATATATATATATATATATATATATATATATATATGAAAGGATATATACACACGTACATTCACTTGACGCCAACATTCCTATATGTCGTTCACGTTGACATTTAATAGTCATTTTCCTTCGTGCGTAGTTTTCCTATCTCTGTCAATTCGAAGGACCACTAGTCTTAATCTTTTGTATGCTTGTACACTCTAATGAGCCAATATCTGCAAATAATAAAAACATTGTTTCAACTTAAATGCTGCCACACCAGCAATACTAACATGAACTCTTTAAAACAAACGAAATTCTTGAATTTGAACTGTGAACTAACAATAAACCTTACTAATCTAGGTCGCGTGTCGGTGCCGTACAATATTGTTATTTGATTTATTCACATCAGACGACTATTTCTGAGGTGAGTTCTCGTAGCCCCTTTTTCATTATGTTTTACTTGGGGGAAAATGGTACTCAAATGATATTTTAACTGTTTTCATGCTGTGATTATACTGTTTTTTTCATGTTTTTTGGACATTATGTGTGTTGATACAATTATGTGCTACAATTAGTTTGACTGTGTGTACATTGATGCGCAACTGTTAACTCTCTTGAGAGCTGAAACAATTGATAGATCTATCGGGGTAGCTCCCCTCTGTGTATACTGTTTATGTGTGCAACCATTGTGCAACCATCGTGGCAGGTTCAGTTGGCGCGACATTATTTGGTTTCGACATGTGTTTATAATTGGTTATCATGCTCACTTTTGTCCTACACTATGCTATCACAGCTCAGTGGTTTTACTTTTAAACCTACGAGCTCACCAACATTATATTGACGTTTTCTAGTATCATTTTTAGGTGTTAATGAAGCTGCTTAGAAGGTAGAGTATGGACTGGCTTAGCAAGACTTAAGACAAGACCCTCCCGGGTTATATCTCATGGAGTTGCATTTGTTATTCCTTAGTGACGTTGTTTAACCTTGAGACTTATGTTATTTTGGATCTTTGTACTTATCCCGTTTGTGGTAGTTTGCGACTATCAACTGCCGTTTGTTATGCATTTAATGTTTCTCTATTGTGACACCTTATGTTCTTATCTTTGAGGTCATACCCCGTAAATGCCATTCCGCTGTGCCATTTTTGGGGTGTGACATTTTCCATCTTACAAGACATACAGGAAACATACTTTTCAAATGACTTGATGTCAGTTGAGTTGAAAAGTCCATCATGTTGCAACTTCTCCATGCGTTTCTTGCTAATGTGTCTAAGACGACAATGCCACAAGAGGGTAGAGTCCAAGGTAAGATTGGCTCATTTATTGCTAACAGCAAACATAGAACTATCATTTGTTTTATAACAAGACATATCAATTTCAAAAATACCATCCCTTGGGATAGCACTAAAATAAACAAAATTATTCCTAGAAACTGAAATTGTATTATTCAATTCAAAGCGGTTAATAAAACCATCGTCAAACAAACGTGAAACTGAAATAATTCCTCTAGTAATAGAGGGAGCATAATGACAATTGTTCAAAACAACTACCAATCCACTAAAGAGACATAAATGATAACTTCTAATAGCTTCAACTCCTGCACATTGACCATTGCCCATGTACAGACTTAAAGCTCCTGGCTTCAGCTTCCTACTTCCCCTGAGACCCTGAGTAGTATTACAAATGTGAGTACCACAACCCGTGTCATAAACCCAAGATGTACTAGGAAAAGAATAGAGTTCTATGGTGAAAATACCTAAAGTGCTAGCTCCTTGAGATAGCTTCTTCTTTTTTAGCAACTCGGCGAGATACACGGGACAGTTCCTTCTCCAATGACCTGTTTCACCACATTGGTGACAGGTCGCGTCCTTTGCAGGGTTATCCTTCTTGGGTGGTGGAGGTTTCTTGGGCTTGGAAGCATAAGATGGTTTATGCTCAGGAGCATAGGCCAACTTATACTTTCCATTCCCTTGATTCCCCTTAGGAGCCTTGAACGATTTTTTACCTTGGTTTTTCTAGACCTTTCCTACATGTATAGCATGATGTGCAGGTGCAACATCTTTTTTGGGTAGCGTCTGCTCATGTTGTTTAAGCATAGCATGTAATTCATTCACAGTCATCCCCATGTTGTGCATATTATAGTTCTGCACAAAGCTGTCATATTGCTTAGAGAGTCCAATCAAGATTAGGCTTACTCCAAGGTTCAAAGTGACGGGATGACCGAGATGCTCCAAGTTGTCAATGTAGCTCTTCATCTTTAGAACATATGAGCTTACAGATTGACCTTCTTCTTGCTTACACGAGTGAAATTCCCTCACAGATTGAAGAAGTTCTTGTTCTGCCTGTTGAGCAAACATACTTTTCAACTCCTGTAGCATGTCATATGCACCAAGGTGAGTTAGATTTCATTGGATTTCTAATTCCATGGTCATAAGCATGAATGCAGCAATGTCCTTTGATACCTTGACCCAAGCAGTGTGAGCTGCCAAAGCCTCAAGAGGGACTGGGTGTCCAGGAGTTGCAACAGGTGAATCAGGAATAGGATGCTCCAAGTAATTTTCCTTATCTTCAGCTGATAGGATAATGCGAAGCTGGCGATACCAGTCAATGAAGTTAGGTCCAGTGAATTTTTGTTTCTCAAAGAAACTCCTGAGTACCGAATTGTTTCCGACTGAGGTAGTCATCTACAATTAAAAAGTTCAAATAATTAGTATTTTCAATAATTAAATTATTAATAGAATTAACTACCCAATTAATTACTAATTAAGACTAAGATCCAACTTGACCTCCCACTTATTACCAAAGGTCTGACCAATATGTAAACAAGTGGGGCAAGAGGTAAGCGACGAGCGTTAATTGCATAAAATGCAACTCTTAGATTTATGAGACTGATCAAGACATTAGTAGACAAGTAATAATGTCATGAGCATGTTTAGTCTCATCTTATGCCTCGGGTCCAAGGTCTGACCAAGCATACTCGAAATAAGTCGACCAAGCAAGAACGCGCAAAAATCGCCAAAGGTCTGACCAATGAGCAACATTCGCCATGGGTTTTGAATGGCCCTAAGGTCTGACCAAAGAGGTCAAGCCAAAAGTACGTGTTATTGGTTGGCTGGCATAGACTTAAAACTTTCACATAGGGTATACGCATAAATGTGGTAAAATCGTGTACAAAGAAGCATGCAAAACAACTTTGTAGCACTTATTTTAAAAACCTTTTGGTAATGACAATGTAGTGATCATCATGGTTCACGGTAGCTCCAATCAAACTCGCAAGGAAGCGAATGACCAGGTCAGTGCGAAGCATATGACCGGAAATACTTTAGGTGTGACTGTGCGCACCCCCTTATACCCCCTTATAGTTTGTTCTAGCAGGTGAGCCATACTTCCCAAGTGTCCATAGCATCTAGTTTTTAATTTTATGAAAAACTTGTTTCAATATATTTAGGTCACTTAGTTTTACAAAAAACCAAATTTTCACGAATCAAATAGCTGGTCACAATTGAGCATGGTATTTAGGCGTGTAAATTAAGACCATATTAATGTCATGATTTCGATATGTATTATTCCATATTGCATGCAATTAGGTGTGTAAAACATGTAAAAATTATGAAAATAAGGAGTCAGTTACATAAACAAAGACAATAATTAAACACATAAAATCCGAGTCCTCTAGCGAGTCTTCCCCAAATGGAGAACTGTAAGACCCTCACTAGGCTTTCATCAAGTGCCTAGATCGCCATATGCATCATGAAAAAAAATGATTGCGTAGGTCTTATAGCCAAAATTCACACATAAAATAATCATGGCAAACTAATTAACTTTTAATATGCTATTTTATGTATCTAATTAACCATTAATTTTAATTCATTAGCTTCTAGATATTTTTTATTAACTAATGACAAGTATTGCATGATAGTTGTCAAAACAAAAATAAAACGAATAATTAAGTTAGATTTCATGCAGCCTTTTCGCGTGTTTATTAAAATGTGTAACCCATAACCACCAAACGAAGTGACTCGTGATGCCACTGTTGGGATTTAATTAACATGTTAACCATTAACACTACGAGTACGCAGCAGATAATGGATCTAGTTTAGCAATTATGATTAACACATGTAATAAACAAATTAAGATAAAAAGAGAAACAAGAAAAACTAACCCTCGAAGCAACAACAAATGAAACTAAGTGATTAAAACAATCACCTCTAACGGATGCACACACTACACGTCAAACGAAGCATGTAAGGATGCTAGTCCTTGTTTCACGTTTACAACCTAACAAACTTGTGTTCTTGTTGTAGCTTAAACACGATCCGAATACTAAAGAAGTATACGTTCGAATCGCGTATACTAAAAGAGGACAATAGACGAAAAACAAGAATTGGTATTCTTATTGTAATTCTCTCTGTACAAACTAATAGATAACAAAACTTATATTGTTTGTTTAATTTCCAGCCGCTACAATTTGACCAAGGAAAAAAAAAGGGAAAACAATAAAGTATGTAAAGTGTATTAGGGATTATTTTTGTGTCCAACAAGTCATTGTTATATTTAACGTATATTCTTTAGCTATTGCGTCTAACGGTAAACTAACAATCGTTAAATAATTATTTTGTGAAGCATATTCTACATTTAATAAATATAAAACCTATATATATTAAATATATAATAAACGTGTTCTTCGTGTATACGTGTGTGCCCAGATAGGCTCACACACTTTTAGTCGTATTATGTTTATCCAACTCCCACATTCCAACAGGTTAGGCGGTTCTTTTCGCATAAATTGTACTGCCTAATTTTTTAATGGTTAGATTAGATTTTAATGACCATACAATTCTTTCTCTGCTTTGTCTTTCTAAGAGATATTATTATTTTTTGTGTACTTCTTCCTATTATTTATTATTATGATCCATTATCATGTTTTGCACGAGATATGTGTTTGTTTGGTCATTTCTCTTTGTGCTGATCTTCTTATTCGACGAATACATATCTTAGAAATTAAAATAAGCAAACTCGAAAAAATATTCTTAACCCTAGGAAAAACTTCTTTATAACCATAGTTATGAAACCCTTCTATCTAATTTTTCTTCATCTTGTCTGTACATATTCTTGTGTTCGTGTTACATGTACACAACTTGCATGTTGCTAAGAAAATACTCGGACATTGCGTAAAAACAAACTAAATGTTCCATCAACAATCAGTTTCAGCTGTGATATGATGTATGTGCCATGAAAGATACATTATGTACGTGATGACATTATTATATCTGTCTCATACATGGATGTATCATAGAAGTAACTGTATTCGTCCTCTATGTGCGGATTGGATGAAAAAGCCAATCACAGCAATTGCAATTCAGCGTTGTAATCATTTTATATTTCTAGCTGCTTGCTAGAATTTTAATGAAATTTTCCGCCATTCAAAACTAAACAATCCATACAATTATAATGTATGAATCTGACCACTTCCTTTTTTGAACTCTCGTGCAATTGATACCTCAAATAAACGTGATATCAGTTGCGAATTTATTATATGATGCATTAATACAACGCTAGATGATAATTAACAATAAACAGAAACATAATACATAGTATATCAAAATGCATGAACCATGTGTAGAAGAAAAGATATATTTATTCAAATAATTTACGCGGTCATTTTCTCGTAATAAAACTCTTTTTTTTTTTCTTTTTTTTTTTTTTTTTATGGAGTTTCATAAGTCTAAAAGAAAAGGCTAGCAAGTAGTTTGCGCCTGCTAGTTTGGGCCTATTTCTAGTTCAAAAAAAAAAAAAAAAAAAAAGGATGGTGCCTATTTTTCCAGAAAAAAGGCTATTTTTAATTTGTATTGTAAAGTCTTCAATGCACAACTTGATTTTCATTCTAGAAACTAAATTTTTATAAAAGGTAAAATCATGGCAAAAACACCCCCAACTTTTTGTGAAGTAAACATTTAGTGATTTCTTTTGAACCTCTAAAATTGTTATAGCTCGACTTCACTTGGAATGAACCGAAGCTTTCTCCTCTTTATCACACAACACACAACAAGGCTAGATGACACTCACAAACACATATAAAGAACAAGTAGAGAAGTGGTGGATCGTATGGTAAAATGCTAGTCGAATGATTATTAACTTTTGAAAGGAAATAATACAGACTAAAGGAAAACACACACACACTCTCTTACTCTTGTGAGATACACCAACTTAAGATAATGAGAGAGTGTGTGTGGCTTATATGTGTCGACAGCCTCATCAAAGGCTTGATGGACTTTTCTTTTGGACCTATTGTGGGCTAATGTTTGCACTACACAAATACACTTTAGTTACAAACAATAATAATGCCATTAGCCCACTAAACTTAATGCATATTACACATGACATTTTAATTCTAGTTAACAAATGACCATCTCTTCTCAATTAACATAAATTAATTGCTAACAAAAATGTCATCCAAATTTGAAATCACACCTTAATCAAGAAACTAGGAAATGTAAATGTTAGCATTAATTTTATGCTATTTAGGAAGTGATGGTCATTTGTAGTCTCGAATTAAATTGTCATGTATAATATGTATTTTGTTTAGTGGGCTTATGGCATTAGTTATATTTGTAAACTAGTTATTTGTGTAGTGCAAACATAAGCCCACTCCAAGTCCAAAGTTAAAGCCCACCAAAGGTCTATTTGGTTGGCTGTGTTTCATTTAAACCACACACACTCTTCACAGTTAGGTGTGCCTCACTTTAGATAAGAAAAGAGTGTGTGTGTGTGTGTGAAAGCTTCACCCTAGTCATTGTATTATCTTCACAACTTGAATATAATCATTCGACTAGAAATAACTCCATACGATCCATACATATTCTCTTATTGTTCTATACATGTTAGTGAGTGTCATCAAGTGTTAGTTTGTATGATAAAGAAGAGATTTGTGGTGTTACAAGTGGTATACATGAGCCTATCAACAAGGTAGAAGGTTAGTTTGTGTTTGGTTTGTGTTATCTAAAACCAACTGTTGGGTTTCTTGTTTTTCTTCAAATCGTTAGATAAGTTTTATGACCAAGGTGGTGCTTGTTAAGGTATTAACGACTTGGGTTGTGATTGTGTAAGTTTTTCTCAGTTGGTTGTTGGGAAAAATCTACACTTTTTGGTGTTTATACCTTATTTTGATCGAAGTTATTCAAGAAATAAAATCACTTTTGTGTTATTGAATATTATAGTGTTTTATTGACTTGATTTGATTGGTTCAAAGTTGGTACAAGTTGGTGTAATTGGCAGGAATTATAGCAACTTGTGAAAAAGTTGTCAGGGAAAGAAGGCATCACGTGGGCAAGTACTCAAAAAGTCAAAAAGGTGGGTAAAGTGCGTTTTATCGCATTTGAAAAAAAAAAGCTGCGAATTATCGCAATTGGGGTCTCATATCGCAATTGGAGTTTTATCGCTGTTGAGATTTGTCGCAGTTGAGCTCTTATCGCAGTTCAGGTGTCCTATCTCAATTGAGCTCTTATCGCTGTTCAAGCTTTTATCGCATTTCAACTCTTATCGCAATTGCAACTGCGAAAGTTATCGCAATTGACCTGGTCAACTCTATCGCAATTGACGAAGTTTTAGCCTTATCGCAGTTGAGCTTTACATAGTGTCATCCGAGATCCTTGGCCTTGTCAGATATCGGACAAAGAAGACCTCTAGGATATCGGACAACAAAGAGTTTTCACCAGTTTTCAGACTTGTCAACTTCAGTCCCTGTACTTTCCAGCAGCCTTTGGGAACTTCCAGAATTGGCAGTTTTGGCCCTCGTACTTCTGTGAAACTTCAAACGATCATAACTTTTGAACCGTAACTCCGTTTTCAGCGAAACACCTGTCAAAACGACCGTGAGACCGAGGAGAAGGACACGTTGAATTAATTTATTCATTCAACCCAAGTTTCGAGGCCTGAAAACGCTCCAGAATGAAGTTATTGAGTTTCTAAGTTTCCAGACCAAAATTTCCACCGTAACAACTTCCATCGTACTTGTGTGAATTAAGTTCAAAGTTAAATAACTTTCAAGGATTTGATTCGAACGTAATTTCGTCAACTCAAAAGTTTACATTCATTGTAAATTTTAACTTTGTCTTAATTATACTCTAATCAAATTTAGTAACGTTATTTAATTTGCTTCGTCTACATATATTACAACATCAACGATCTTCAACAACAAACCAAGGCTTCACAACAACATCTTCTATTTTGTTGACACGATCCTCAATCCACTTTATCATACCATATCTTAAAGATGACAACACAACAAGACATTCATGCCGCAGGTTCAGAAAACCGTCCTCCAATGTTAGAAAAAGGTGGTTATCTTCCATGGACGAGTCGTATGAAAAGATACATGAAAACCAAGCCTCTAGGACAAGGTAAACTCTTGATCAAATCCATAGAGGAAGGTCCATTCGTGCCTCGCCAGATTCAAGTTACAGCTGGGAATCCTAATGCATCACCTCCAATTAAAGCAACCTTTCGAACTCAAACGGAAGAGGAATACACATTGGCAGATCAGAAGCAAATTGAAGCAGATGACATGGCAATGCATTTAATCCAACTTGGTTTACCACAAGAAATATTCTGTGCTGTAGACAGTTGTGAAACTGCTTATGCAATGTGGGAACGCGTCAAAAGACTATGTTATGGTACAGACATTGGTAAACAAGACGTGGAAAACAAGCTTCTGACTGAATGGGAGAAGTTCACATCCACTCCAGCTGAGCAGATTGAATCTTACTACACACGGTTTTGCACTCTAATGAATGAGTTGATCAGACACAATTTGGATCATAAACAAATTGTTCAGAACATCAAGTTCATCAACAACCTTCCAGAAGAATGGGGACGATATGTTACTATTGTCAACCAAACTCAAAACCTTCACGAGGTGAACTATGATCAGCTCTATGACTTCCTAAAACAAAACCAAAAAGAGGCAAATGAAGTCAGAACAGAGAAACAAGCTAAACAACAAGATCCTCTTGCACTCATAGTCCAATCACCTACACCTGCAACAGTCAATGCACAACCATCATCATCTTCATCCCAACAATTCATGCAACAACAATTCAATCCTCAAACACCGTTCTACCCACAACAACAACATGTAATCCCACAACAACAATACCCGCAACACCCAGATCAACATGATCAGGATGAGTCAACTGATGCTTTGACTCAAGCTTTTGCCTACCTATCAAAAGCATTCCAAGGACGTTACTCCACACCCACCAACAACAATCAACGAATCTCATCGAACACTCGCAACAAGCAGATTGCACAGCCGAGTTTCAACATGGGACAACAAGGACAGATGGTTGGGGGATATGGGAATCAGCAAGGATATGCTCCAAGATATCAGATGGGTAATCAGAATGTAGGGCAGTATGTTGGTAATCAGATGGGTCAGTTTGCAGGAAATCAGATGGGTAATGCTGTTGGTAATCAAAGGGTACAGAATGCTGGGAATCAGTTTGGGAATGTTGCTGCTCAGGGAGCTGGGAACAGGAATCAGGGTAATGTGATGAAATGCTTCAACTGTCAGGGTGTTGGTCACATGGCTAGGAACTGTCCAGACAAGCCGAATAAGAGGGATCCAGCTTACTTGCAGAAAGCATTAATGTTGGCAAACAAAGAAACGGCTGGGCTTCAGTTAAGTGCAGAAGAGAATGACTTCATGGCTATTATGGATGCTTCAGAAGATCAAGAGGATATCGATGCAAACTGCATTTTTATGGCTAATCTTCAGGAGGCAAAGTACGACACAGACTCAGAAGCACATCCTGCTTTTGACACTAATGCGGTTTCTGAGGTACAACCATATGCTACATGTCACAATAATGAAATGTTTGATATGTCACCTCAAAATGAACAGCATCCTGAGACTCCTAATCTCATTTATGATTCATACATGGACGAACCAAGTTGTAGTAATACTAATTTGGTAACTCCAGATATGGATCCTAATGATGAATTCGAGTCACAGCATACTGATAATGATGAGGAAACACGTGCTATGTTTGAATCATTATTGCATAATTGTAGTATTGAAATTGAGAAAGTTAAAACGGTCAATCACGAGGTTAAGGCCGCGAATGAAAAATTGACCGCTGAGCTTGAGAGTTATAAGGTGAATGCAAGAGCTTATGATTTTCATAACGAAAAACAGTCAGAACTTGAGGTTAGCTTAAGAGATTCTGAGTTAAGAGAGAAACATTTGCAAATAAAATTTGACACTCTCGATGTTAATTTGAATTTGCAAATCAAATCTCTTAACAAAGAAAATTTTGAACTAACCAACCAACTTTCAAAACAAAAATCAACTTATTCCAATCTTGAAAAAGAAAAGAAGGAGTTGAATGAAAGGTTTTCAAAACGTGAAAAAGATCTTCAAAAAGAGATCACTGACAAAAAGAAAACCGTTGCAAAGTTGGAAGATTTACTTGTAAAAATGGGTCATTCTGCACAAACAATTAACTTGTTAATAAACGATCCAAACCCGATTTTACATACATTAAAGAAAACGGCTATCGGTTATGAAAACCCTTATTATCTCAAGAAAGCTCAGCAAAATCAGAATGTGTTATATAATGGTAGTGTGCTAAATGATAATCATGATCCGATTGAGATTTATGATTCGGATGACACGATTGAGCGTACTGAAAAGAGACGTGTCAAAATGAGACAAATGAACCCAGAAATTAAACCAATTGATTATAACAAGCTTAACACAGAATCTGGGGTTCATCTTGTTCAAAAGAAGTCACATCTGTTTTTTTCAAAAACCAGTGGTTTTCACAAAACAAAAAACTGTCTCAAAACATCTGTCTAACATCGAACAAATGGCATCTACAAACACTTGTGAAACAAGTGCGGCTAGACTATATTTGGTTGATCTTAAACAGAGAATTGAAACACTTCAAAGTATTGTGGCATCCAAAACAAACAGTAACAACAAAGATTGGCTTTCAAGATTTCAGACTGAACTAAAAGGAATGTTTGAACAAGACATTAATCCACACATTGATGCAATCTATGCGGTTGGTCAAAATGTGGAATACAATCTTTTGAAAGAGTCAGCAGAATTCGTTAAGGACCACAAATCCTTAGTGAATGAAGCAAATGAATACTTGGAACACATAAAAGTTTTGGAAATGCAAAATGACTCTCTCTCTTTCGAAGCTCTATCGACCGATATCATGTCTATTATTTTCCAAACATATTCTGTGGAGGATGATGAAACACTTCGAGCTGAGACTTCTCAAATTGTTGAAAAATATGAAAAGGCACTTTTAAAGCTTGAAAAACAAAATTGCACATATTTTAAACAACTTGATACGAAAAAGGAAGAATGCAAGTATGAAAAACTGTCGTATGAGCGTTCTTACAAAAACATGCAAGATCAAATAAATCTTTTGAAGTCTCAGCTTGCAAGTCAAAAAGGGCAGGGTGAGGAATCTACGGGTATTGCACCATTAACCCCCTTGCCTAATGAGAAACAAAAAGGGAAAGCTGTTGTCAAGAACACTAATGTGATAGCACCTGGCCTTTATAGGATTAGTCCCACTACTGCGTCTGCCTCTACATCTAAAACATATAGGGCGATAGACAAAAGTATTAAAGATAATCCAAACGAGATTAGGACTGCTAAAACAACATCTCAGGACAACAACATAAATTCTAATGAGTGTGCCTTACCTTCTACAGGATTAGAAAGCAACTCTAGGAGCAGCAGACAGACTAGGAGCAATATCAAGAAACCTAGTGTCCCATCTGTTTCTGAGAATGCAAGCAAGAAAGTAGAAGAACACCCTAGGAATTTACCGCTTCCCAAGAAGAAACATGTATCATCTAGTTGTAATGATAAGACTCCTGTTTCTAATGCATGTAATGATTCTGATTGTTTAATGCAAAAGAAAACTTTGTCTGTAAATGCTTGTGATGATAATGTTTCTAATGCTGTGAAAAAGAATGATATGCCTGAACAGAAAAAGGTTCCTTTAGTAACTAAGGCTAAGTCTAGATATATTCGAAGACTTATTGCAAAAGCTAGAAAAACCACTAGCAGCCTATTGCCCAAGGATCACTCTAAGTTTTGTGCATGGAAACCAACGGGTAGAATGTTCACACTTAAGAATGGCACATTAGAAATAGTTCCCAATGCATCTAAGGAAACCAGTTCTAAGTGTAATTCACCTGTTTCATCTAACCCACTGGAACCAAATGTTACACGGTTTCCATATACAAATTCTTCTGTTCTTCTCAGGTCATTGAAATCTGTCTTTGGATCGTCGACTCGGGTTGCTCCAAGCACATGACCGGGAATCTGAAGCTGCTGATCAACTTTGTATGGCAGTTCATGGGGACTGTACGGTTTGGGAATGATCATGTTGCAGCTATTCTGGGTTATGAAGATCTTCGGTTTGGAAATTATCTGATCACTCGGGTTTACTATGTCGAAGGGTTGGGACACAATCTGTTCTCTGTCGGACAGTTTTGTGATGCTGATTTAGAGGTTGCATTTTGGAGAAACACTTGCTTTGTCAGGAATTTGGTTGGGGATGATCTCTTAATTGGGGATCGTGGCACCAATCTGTATGCAATTGACATAAACCAAATGGCCTCTTCATCACCTATTTGTCTCATGACCAGGGCAGGCGAAACAAAATCCTGGTTGTGGCATAGACGTTTGTCCCATCTGAACTTTGACACGATCAACAAGCTTGCCAAAGACGACATCGTTTCCGGTCTTCCTAAATTTAAATACACCAAAGAACACCTATGTCCATCAAGTGAGCAAGGAAAGAGCAAAAGAGCAACATATAAACCTAAACCCGTACCTAGTTTGGTTGATAGGTTGCATCTGTTGCACATGGACTTATGTGGCCCGATGAGAGTTCAAAGCATAAATGGGAAAAAGTATATCCTTGTAATTGTTGACGACTATTCAAGATATACATGGGTGAAGTTTTTGAGATCAAAAGAAGAAGCACCAAGCACCATCATCACCTTTCTGAAGCGGATTCAAGTTCTACTTCAAGCTCCAGTTAGGATAGTACGAACGGATAATGGCACGGAATTTGTCAATCAGGAGTTAAGAACATTCTTTGAAGAAACTGGTATTACTCACCAGACATCAGCTGTTCGAACTCCACAGCAGAATGGGGTGGTTGAAAGAAGGAATCGAACCCTTGTAGAAGCTGCTCGCACTATGCTAATTTATTCCAGTGCTCCATTATTTTTATGGGCTGATGCTGTTTCTACTGCTTGTTTTACTCAAAACCGATCCCTAATCCATCCAAGATTCAATAAAACCCCATACGAACTTGTCAACAACCGAAAACCAGATATTTCTTATCTTCATGTATTTGGCGCTTTATGCTATCCAACAAATGACAGGGAAGATCTGGGAAAGTTGAAGGCTAAGGGTGATATTGGAATCTTTATTGGGTATTCTGAAAACTCCAGGGCATTCAGGGTGTATAACAGGAGAACGAAAAAGATAATGGAGACGATGAATTTGAAGTTTGATGAAATTTCACAAATGGCTTCTGAGAGACTCGCTCTAGAACCCGCGCTTAACCCGATGACTTCCGGACATATCAGTTCGGGACTCGCACCTCAAGGAGCTCAATCAATTCATGACGAACAACCCACAACTCAAGAACTGGATAATTTCTTCGAGTTCATGTACGATGAATACTATGGTGGCGCTTCGAAAAATGCATCTAACCAACATTCCGCTGCATCCACTCAACAACCACCACCACCACCACCAAATCCAGATGCATCCACAACATTCGAAGCTGGCGCACCACCTCCCTCACCATCAACATCATCTACATCTACTCCTAAAACTCCATTCATTGAAATTGTTCTACCAAGAATTAATGAGCAAGAACAAAATAATGCTGTGTTAGACGAAGAAGTCTTTGAAAACCCGTTTGGAACGGAATCTGGTGAATCATCTTCCAGATTACATGAACCGACTAACACGCAGTTGTTCAGTCCAAGGTATCCTTCAACATTACAGTGGACAAAAGACCATCCGATTGAACAGGTTATTGGTGAACCCTCAAGACCAATTCAGACGAGAAAACAACTTCATACCGATTGCGACATGTGCATCTATGTCTGCTCAGTCAGTCTCATAGAACCTAAGAACATTCGGGAAGCAATGGCAGATAATGCCTGGATTGAAGCGATGCAGGAAGAACTTCTTCAATTTCAAATCCATGACACCTGGGATTTAGGTCCAAGACCAATTGACAAACTAGTCATTGATCTTAAGTGGTTATGGAAAAACAAAAAGGATGAAGAAATGACTGTGATTCGCAACAAGGCTCGTCTGGTGGCAAAGGGATTCAGACAAGAAGAAGGGATAGATTTTGAAGAGTCATTCGCACCGGTTGCAAGGCTTGAAGCAGTCAGGATTTTCTTAGCTTATGCCGCTCACAAGAACATCACGGTTTATCAGATGGACATCAAGACGGCGTTCTTGAATGGAACTCTGAAAGAAGAAGTGTACGTGAGTCAACCAGACGGTTTCGTTGACAAAGATCATCCGGAATACGTCTACAAGCTAAAGAAGGCAATCTATGGTTTGAAACAAGCCCCACGGGCGTGGTATGACGAGTTATCATCTTTCTTGTTGTCAAATAATTTCACCAAAGGAACAATTGATCCAACCTTGTTTACAAGAAAATACAAAAATGATATTTTGATTGTTCAGATTTATGTGGACGACATCATATTTGGGTCCACTAATCCGACACATTCAAAACATTTTGAAAATCTCATGAAAAGCAAATTCGAAATGTCCATGATGGGTGAATTAAAATTCTTTTTGGGTTTACAAATTCATCAATCCCCGCGTGGTATTTTTCTAAATCAGGCTAAATACACAATTGAGATTTTGAAAAAACATGGTATGGAAAATTGTGACTCTGTTGGTACTCCTATGGTCACTTCACCAAAAATTGGCGCTGACCTATATGGGAAACCCATGGATCCGAAGAAATATCGGAGCATGATTGGTTCTCTCATGTACCTAACTGCAAGCCGACCAGATATACATTTTGCTGTGTGTTTATTAGCACGGTTTCAGGCAAGGCCTACCGAACTTCACCTCCAAGAGGTTAAACGGATCTTTCGATACCTTCGAAGAACCATTAACATGGGACTTTGGTATCCGAAAGATTCGGAGTTTACACTAATTGCCTTTTCAGATGCCGATCATGCTGGATGCCAAGTAACAGCGAAAAGTACATCAGGCGGAGCGCAATTTCTGGGAGAAAAGCTAGTAGGCTGGTCATCAAGGAAACAAGACTGCACTGCTTTATCAACAGCAGAAGCCGAGTATGTGTCTCTATCTGCGTGTTGTACTCAAGTCCTTTGGATGAGAACTCAACTCACAGATTATGGTTTCTCTTTCAACCGCATACCTTTGTATTGCGATTCAAAAAGTGGCCATAGCCATCTCGTGCAACCCAGTGCAACACTCGAAGACCAAGCATATTAGAGTCCGCTACCACTTCATAAAAGAGCACGTTGAAGAGGGTACTGTTGAATTGTTTTTCGTGAAGACAGAATATCAGCTCGCCGATCTATTTACTAAGGCCCTCCCAAAAGAGCGGTTTGAAAACTTAGTTCGTCGAATTGGAATGCGAAGCCTAACTCCCGTTGAGTTAGAAAGTCTTCTCGAATCTCATTGATTTACTTCATAAAACTTCGCATGTAAATATTTATGTAAATATTTTGGTAAACATCTTTTGTAAATATTTATGTATATATTTTTGGTAAATATATACATACCTTTTAAAAAATCAAAATATAAAAATAGAAAATTTGAAAAAGCCATAAAATATATAAAACATCAAAAACCAAAAATATTCTTCTCACGACATGTCTCTCGTCTAATCAATATTCTGTACGTACTTAGAAATGTCATTCAACAATGATACGGGTATTTACAGATGCTTGAGCGAGACTTATTTTTATGTTTTTCTAAAACATGTCGTTTCTCAAAATTCTTCATTAAGGCTTTCGTGCATTTCAGTACGAAACCCGTGCTTTATTGTGAAATCCTTTATCGTGGACCGAGTTCTCAACTCGAAAAGATTTCATACTAAAGGCCACACTGATGACTTCTAATTATTTCCGATCAGAACTCGCAATGTTAATGGCGCAAAGCTAAAACCCGTGAGCACTTAATCAAAATTGTTTCAAAAGATTTTTCAAAGTCTTTTTATAAATTTTGTGCTCACAACAACTCCCTCAAAGACCTCTAAATGCTTTTAAACTCAAAAGTTTAACCATTTGCTCTGATTAAGGGGGAGTATAAAAAGAAAAATGTTCCATTTTTCATGCTAAAATCAGTCCGTCTCTCCACTAAAAGTTTCATTTTAATCAACTGTTTTCAAAAATACCACTTCATGCTATTTTTGAGGGGGAGATTAGGTGTTTATTATAATATGGGGGAGAGGACGTGATTAAAATGTGATCTAAAGGAAGTTTTATCGTTTGAATCTCAAAACGAGTTCTTCAAAAAGACTCAGCATGAACCCTCGAATTGACGAAACTAAATGTTCGTTCTCGAAAAGACATGTCCTGGACAGGTAATAATTTCAAGCTGGTTTACCAGTGATGTAAGCGTGTCTCGCAAAGGACTTGTCTGAGTAGAATGTACCAATTCGAGAGATGATCTTTGAATATGACCAGGACGGGTAATAATTTCAAGCTAGTCTAACTAGTGATGTAAGCGTGTCTCGCTAAGGTCATGTTCATTGAAAATCGATCATTTTAAATGTGCGAACTCTACCCAACATGTGCAGTTTATTTCAAAAATGCATGAGCACATGTGAAGGGGGAGTGTTTCAAAAATGTAAAACTCTCGATGTGTTAACTAAAATGTGTTTGTTCATGAATACATTGAGAGATTTTCACAAGGTTTAATGGCAAGTGACAAATAATCTAGGATAATCATGGAGTAATAAGGTAATTATGGTTAGGTTATGTCCAATGATCCGCCAGAACCGGAGGGATCTACCCAAGGACTATTCCAATAGCTTAGCATTAGAAGTCCTTAGGTATGATTGAAAAAAGGAGTATAATGAGAATGGAGAAAGAAGGGGTTGAAGAATGAAAAAGAAAAGTTTTTGTAAGGGTGAAAAGAAATAGCCCTCCATGAAAACTTAGGTCAGAAACCGGGTCAATACATCTGCTATCGGTACTCACCAAGGTGATACTGGTATTGAAGACAAGACGTCATGGACCCAGTGACGCAATGCACCACCCCTCCTATCCACTCAGATATCTCTTAAAAGATATTTGTTTCATTTCTCACGGAGAACACTACATAATCTATCGACCTCTCATTCCGAGATGTGTTGATATTGAAAAGGTGGCACTCTGCTCCATGCCTCCGACGACTAAAATCAAAACGCACATTATTGAGTCTAGAGACATGAGATTCATCAAAGATCTCTTAGGAACACTTCCTATGAAATACACTTGTGTTCATCTTAAGGATACAAGTTGTATGAGTCTTATTGAGATCAAAGGATCTTGCCTCACGACATGATGGCCGAAGGACGATTTATTGCTAACTGTTTTATGCAGGTACCGACGAAAGTCCATTTACCATCATCATCTACAATGACAAAGCTGCTGTTCAGAAGATGTAGATCAAGGCAAGGAAAACCACAAGACAACTTGTTAAAGATCACAGTGCATGAAGGAACATTGATCGAAGAATGTTATACATCGACACACGAAGTTCAAGACATCAAATGCAAAAGAACAATCACGGGAGCATCATTGATATGACCATCCCTTAGGGGGAGATTGTTAGCATTAATTTTATGCTATTTAGGAAGTGATGGTCATTTGTAGTCTCGAATTAAATTGTCATGTATAATATGTATTTTGTTTAGTGGGCTTATGGCATTAGTTATATTTGTAAACTAGTTATTTGTGTAGTGCAAACATAAGCCCACTCCAAGTCCAAAGTTAAAGCCCACCAAAGGTCCATTTGGTTGGCTGTGTTTCATTTAAACCACACACACTCTTCACAGTTTGGTGTGCCTCACTTTAGATAAGAAAAGAGTGTGTGTGTGTGTGTGAAAGCTTCACCCTAGTCATTGTATTATCTTCACAACTTGAATATAATCATTCGACTAGAAATAACTCCATACGATCCATACATATTCTCTTATTGTTCTATACATGTTAGTGAGTGTCATCAAGTGTTAGTTTGTATGATAAAGAAGAGATTTGTGGTGTTACCTTAATCAAGAAACTAGGAAATGTAAAAGTTACAAGGCAGATGAAACGTCCAAAAGAGAAACATGTGTATGATCAACTAGCTAGCTAGCCATATCGACCAGACTATGTGAAGCTTTTTGCATCAATGGTTAATTACCAACATAATATCGTCATCATAATCGGAGGTCAGATAGTTTCCTTATAAAGAAATGCCATTTAGATATGTCCTTGATTCAGGACTTTAAGCTTAAATTGTTTCAATGCAATATTTTTGTATTGAAGCTACGAATTAAAAAGTTAACACCGCAAAGTAATTTATTAAGGAACGGGTTGTTGGCTTTATCGACCTTTAATCTGAAAAAAACGCAATTCTTAATTGCTTAAAGAAATTCAAGCTAGTTAGATTCAATGTTAAACTGTATAAATGCAAGAACATATAATCATGCTAATGTGCTAGATGAAAACACACAACTTTAATGCGTGATGCCATGATATACAAGTCATCACATACAACTTTGTGCAATTCTTGCTATCGTTAGAATGAAATAAAGAACTTTCTTCTGTGTCAAAATTGCATCATAATAGAGTGGGCTACTGGGCTGTATGAAACCAAAATACAACTGCTTTATTGCATGATACACAAGTCATCACATACACTCTTCTTATTATATGATGATCAAACTTGCCAAAGTTATTGATCAATGAAAGAACAACATTGCTCTAGAAATGAAAATTTATGCTATAAAAAAAGGAAGTACATTACAATAGAATTTCCATAGCTACATGATGAATTCATGATGACCCATAAAGATATTCGTCAAGAAAAAAAAGTAGGTCTATCCAAATGTTTTCGGATTTATTATCATAAAAAGGAGACAGGCCATGTAGATTTTTTTTTTTTTTTTTTTTTTTTTGAGAAGTACAGACTTTGAAAATCATAGGGATGGTTCTAAGAATCGATGAAATATTTTACTTTCGTTATTATTAAATGGCCTTTATGGGGGCTGGGTGACCCTGCCCCTCCAAAATTTTATATATATTTTTAAAGTAAAGTTTTTTGTATGTTAGTGGTAAATTTTACTCCCTCCGTCTCAATTTAATTGTCAGGAGACAAAAAACATGAAGATTAATAAAAGTGGGGCCACTTTTGTTTTCGACCACTCAAAGAGAATATTCTCCTATTGTATTCTCTAGTTTTTACTTAAAAGGGAAAGTGGACAATTAATTTGAGACATCTATAAAAGGAAATATGGACAATTAAATTAAGACGGAGGGAGTAATTTTTAGCAATTTGGACCCTCTAAATTGTGAATTGGCCCTCTAATGAAATGCTTCAAGCTTCGTCTGCTTTGACCAATATATATAGTTACGTCTTTGATGTTTGAATACAATATTGTGAGTTTAGGTCTTTTTATATGTAAGTTTGCCGTCGAGGAGAAAATAAAAAAAATTAGCATTGGCGTTATAAATATGGAAAAGTATGGCATGCTTTCGGATTGAACATCTGGGCCTAGAATGAAGCAGGTTTTAGGATTCGTGGGCCGATACCCATATACCAAGTTTTCATTCTAAAATATAAGCAAAGAATTGAAGCTTTTAATCGAAATTATTGCACTTCACCCAGCAAGCTAAAGCTTCACGTATACGAGTCATTCAGACCCGTGCGATGCACACCGGTTTGGATCAAATTGTTTCTTGCGGAATGTTCAACACTAATTTTCTTCATGTTTGAAACTCTCATTTTTTGGTGATGGTCGGATTTTGTTGGTCAATAAGTTCCTAAGTTGTGATGTTACCACAACTTTTGCTATCATGGCATGAAAATTGTTGGTGCCTTTATTTCGTCACATTTAATTGAGGTTGAGTCAAAAACTCAAAATGATATTCAAACCCGTGCGATGCACCCGGGCTGTATCTAACTGTTCATAACGTAATGTTCATAACGTAATGTTCAGCACTAATTTTCGTCATATATAACTTGGGCTGCCTCATGACCCGTGGAAGCTTTAGATTGATTGTAGAGTACACGTGCTTGAAGCCTACACATTAATAACATGACTGAATAGCGTAATTTCTGTGTAAATTGTCGGGTTGTTAGTATGATGGTGAGGCCCATATATACAACAATCTTTAACTCTTGTTGTCTCGTGACAATTTTGTTGATTGTTGGAAGAATTTTGTTAATGTTTAGTTAAATGTAACTACTTTGTTAAATTTATAGTTTAGTTCTTGTTGTGTTTCGTTACTTTTTTCTATGTTTATATGCTTTTCTACTCATATGCATTTATCCTTATTTCTGATCATATTGTGTTGCGTATGAGCACCCACATACACATATATACTACATATTTGCTCACACATATACGTGCACTTATTTTTTTGGGGTAAAAATATACGTGCATATATTCTTACCAGGCCAGAGGTACTTTGCTAAATCTTACCGCCCATGCATACCATGCTTCGACGAAACTAGTTATTATTTCTATTGTTGTACATATGACTGGGACATGCCTTCATGAGCCTTGTAATACCTAATAAGTACTGCCTTTTTGGAGCATATGACGTGATAACATCGGATCTGTTACAACGTGTTAACACATTAGTGTAACATTTAGACTGGGTGCAATGGTGGTGGTGTTGAACAATTTCACATCAACGTCACATCATATCCTTTTTTTCATCATCTTTACTCATGTAACAACAATAATTACTACCTTTCTTACAATTTACATATACGCCACTTAGCCACAAGCATACTACTCCATTGGAACATAAACATAACCCACAACAATGTATCGATGTGACGTTGTTTCCTTATCGGAAAATACTAGCTTTTCGCCCAACAAAATGGTTATAGATTATATTAGTATATAATTACTTTAAGTGCAGTAATTATTTCAAGGTACTTTCTACGTATATATGATTGGGAGGTCTGTGATTAATTTTATGTCTATAATTGTGTGGCGTTGTTTTGTTTTTTGTGAAAAAAAAAAAAAAAAAAAAAAAAGATTTTGTTCTGAGAGGTATGAAAACAGTGGCACGCATGCTTAGTCATAAAATTATACACATCTTTAATTTATTTTGAAAAATTATTGAGAGATATAAAGATGTGACTAACTGCATGATCACAAGGTTTTGTTGATTTTCTGAGAGGTATGAAAACAGTGGCACGCATGCTTAGTCATAAAATTATACACATCTTTAATTTATTTTGAAAAATTATTGAGAGATATAAAGATGTGACTAACTGCATGATCACGAGGTTTTGTTGATTTATAAAAGAGTGAAGAGTGAAGAATGAAGAATACATATTTATATTTGACTATTCAACAACATATTTGTGGTTGAGTTTTCGTTGAATATTGTACTCCAGTCAAATACTGTACAATTCAAAATCACAAGAACGTGTGTTGACATATAGGTGTCGTTTATTTTTTCTCAATAAGCATTTTTTTTCTCTTTTCACTTCTTTTGTCTGCGGGAAAGCAGAGGTTTATGTTTATTTTTTTGCAGACATAAGTGCTTCTTTTCACTTCTTTCCTCTTCTAAATTTCAAACATTATCTTTCACTTCTTACATCTTTTTTCACAAACCCTACATCTCTTTCATAATATTCATTTTTATACGTTTCCGTCAGTTTTTATACGTTTTCATATGTTTTTTTATGTTTTCGTACTGTTTTATACATTTTTGACCGTTTTTTACGTTTTCGTCTGTTTTTTTACGTTTTCTTCCGTTTTTTACGTTTTAGTCCGTTTTCTTCCGTTTACGTCCGTTTTTTTACATTTACGTCAGTTTTTTACGTTTTTGTCATTTTTTTTTTACGTTTTCGACCGTTTTTTACTTTTTCGTCTGTTTTTTTCTGCTTTTTCGACCGTTTTTTATGTTTTTGTCTATTTTTTACGTTTTCGTCTGTTTTCTTATGAAAAAAGTACTTCAATAGCATAAAAAACAAACATTCTTCTACCATGCAGATGAAACTTTAGATGAGCCAAAAAAAAAAAAAAAAGTACTTCAATAGCAACAAAAAAAAAAAAAAAAAAAAAAAAAAAAAACTTCAATAGCACAAAAAAGATACTAGTGAAAAAGAAAAAAAAAATGAAGAAAAAGGAAAGAAGTACTTCAATAGCACTAAAAATAAACGGTCTTCTTCTTGCAGATGAAGAGCTTCAGATGTACCTCTTCTTCTGCAGACATGGTTTGCAGATGAAGAGGTAAAAGCTCTGAAAAAACAAACGACACCTTACATTGATGCATTAAATATGATGTCGATCATCAGGATAGCTTGTCACTTTAGTTACTCCGTATGATTTAGTCATAAGATTAATTCTAAAATTGTTACTGGCCATAATATATGCAGCCTTAATATGTCGTGCCCCTCATGCATGCAAATATGTAATGGGCTACAAACACATTCTTATAGCTTGATGTTTAACTTTCATTTCTGTTATAATATTAGTGTGTAATAGTTAAGATATAAGTTTAGGGGCCTAGTTGTAGTTTAGCTCAAATTTAAGGAGGTTAGTCATGTATTAGGAAAGTTTCTAACCTCCTCAATTGTAGATTCCTTGTTCAACAAGGATTAGGTTTCTCCCCCCTCATTCTCTATTAAATAGGGATGAGGGGGTGAGGTTTTATTTGTACCTTCTTTTCTTGCTCTCGTTTAATAAACGTTTGAGTGTAAATATCTCGTGTGTGTGTTGGTGCCACTCGACATTAAGGGATCATAAGCCTTTGTCGAGGTCTTGTTGGAGTAGTTCTTGATTCGTGGTTCCGCTCTAGAAACCGGTTTGTTGGATTTCTTTCAACAATTGGTATCAGAGCCTTGTTCGAGAAGAACGAATCACACATCGTGGAGAGAGCTAAAACAAGAGAAATGACTGAACCGGGTTTTGGTTTGTCGGTTACTGAGCAGTCGTAGGAGAATTGGCGCTGCGGGTTCGTTAACCGTTGGATTTCTACGAAATTCGAACCATAGGTTGAAGACACATAGATCTAGGATCTTACCAGAGGGATCTTGCATCGGAGCTTCCAGGAAAGAGATATAGCCTGTCGAATTTTATGTGTGGTTGTTGTGTTCTTTGTCATTTTTCGGTTATTGTTTGGCTATCGTTGTATAGATTACAAAGTTGAAGGTATCTAGGTTTACGAGTCAAGATTACTTGGGCAACAAGGTTCTTGAAGTTGTCTTGCAAGAAGGTGGATCGATTCTCCTAGGGTTATAGGAAATCGTTTTCTTTTGTCACAAGGTTATTAGAGTTTCGGTTTTGAGCTTCAAAGGTGACAAGGTTTTGCAAGGAGTTTCAACTTCAAGTTTTCGGTTTCTTGGAATTCAAGTCTTGGTGGTTCTTGGAAGACAAGTAAGGTTTAACTTTGTCTTTGGATTCAAGAAAAGTGATTACTTGGAGTAAAAGGTATAACAAGGCTGTAGACTTGAGGTGGAAAGATCGAAGCTTTAGGGTTTCTCTAAAGGTTAGTAGATCAATTATTACAAGAAAGAGGATTTAGCATACGGTTTGTGAGACTTGATGGTAAAGTTAGTTAAAAAGCAACTTGACAAGGTTTGTAGCAAGATTAAAGAAGAATGGCTAGTATGATTACTACGTTAAACATCGAAAAGCTTGATGGGAATATTGTACAAAGACATGGTGGTAAAAAACAAGTTGGGTTCAAGCAACTTGGTCTTGGTGGTAAAAAAAGGGTCCATGGAGTACATGTTCAAAAACGTGTCTAGTTTGAGGTGAAACTGCAGGGAGCTCAGGAAAATTGTGAAGCTGAGGTAATTCAGGTGAGTAACGATCATGCTGCAGTGGCTCAAAGAAAGTTGGAAGTTAAACAACTTGAGGAAAGACAAACACGGATTGCTTAGTAAATAAGCAGGTACACCTTGGTACAAAGGTCAGGGCAGACATTATGAAAACCGGAGTACCTGGTCAAGAGGGCGCAGAGGGTAATGCTGCTAAACGGTATAGAGGTGACAGTAATATGGTTGCTTCAGGAGTTGCTAGAGTAATAAAAGAAGATGGACATGATTCATTGACTTTCAGGGATGTAGTTGCTTGTGAGGTAATTTCTAATTGGATGGCTGTAATGAAAGAAGATATGGATACTCGATTTGGTATGTGTATGCTCAACAACAGTTTCAGACGAAGCAATGACGACAGCTTCATATATTACTGGAAGTATGCACCAGGTTTGTTCATACGCACCAGGTTTGTTCATATATCTATTTCTATACATAGATTATATGGGGTTTACTTACAATAGTAAGACTGAGATCTGGGTTACCAAGGGTTTGCTGGATGAAGCAAAGGAAAACATACTTGCTATGGAGATCTTCAGGACTCAGAGTGGTAATACTTTGAGGGTGTCACGATTCAGGTTTTCCAACGGGATGTCTGTTCAGATATTGTTGGGGGGACACTCTACGTTGTTGTTAGAGGGTAGTCTGTCAGGGAATCGCGATGAAGAAAAGAAAAGTAAGGGGTCATGTATATATGCAGTTGGAAGTCATAAGTATCAAGTGGTCTGCACGAGACCTGACATATCATCTGAGGGTGTGAGAATGCTGGATAGGTTTGATCGTGGATTACAGACGGACATACATACTTTTGTGGATTCTGACTACGTCGTGGGTAGATCAATCACTATCATGGGTAGATCAATCACAATGTACGGGTTTATGATACAGGAATGTGCGGTGAGCTCGGAAGCTATGTTGCGGCACATGATGGCTTTGTTAACAACTGAAGCGGAGTATATGACACTTACTGGAAAATTTAAGAAGGATACATGGCTAAAAGGACTCTCTACAGAGTCAGGATTTGAGCTAAGGTTAGTAGCGGGTATTGCTACTGGTGCCTTGACGAAGGCGGTCCCCGGTCCGAGGTTCCAGCACTGGTTGAAGCTGCTATATATCGGAGAATGCTAACTATTACCACTAAGGTGAAAATTGTTATAATATTAATGTGTAATAGTTAGGATATAAGTTTAGGGGGCTAGTTGAAGTTTAGCTCAAACTTAAAGAGGTTAGTCATGATTTAGGAAAGTTTCTAACATCCTCAATTGTAGATTCCTTGTTCAACAAGGATTAGGTTTCTCCCCCTCATTCTCTATTAAATAGGGATGAGGGGGTGAGGTTTTATTTGTACCTTCTTTTCTTGCTCTCGTTTAATAAACGTTTGAGTGTAAATATCTCGTATGTGTGTTGGTGCCACTCGACATTAAAGGATCATGACCCTTTTTCGAGGTCTAGTTGGAGTAGTTCTGATCCCGCTCTAGAAACCGGTTTTTTGGATTTCTTCAAACAATTTCCATTAAGTTTAATCTAAATTATACTTTAGCACTGAATACATTTTGGAGAATTTCACCCAATGTGAACACACCCTATAAGAGATGTTGATATTTATATACTCGAAACATAGTGATGTTTCAAGTTGCATGTATATATCCATTTTTCGATATCGACATTTGGAACAAATACCATAACAAAAGTGTGAATGTTCACATTCACATTGAAAACGTGCACATGCATCGAAATAATTTAGTGTAGTAGTCAAGATTCTTCAAGACGCGTAACTTGGTAAGCAAAACTTATTTCGTTCTATCAAAAGTATTGCTAAATGTAAATGGCTTACATGGCATGATCTCATGGTGATGTTTGTTTCGTAAATCTAGTAGCAACTAACAAACACGTGTGGGAAAAAAAATCTTTATCCTTCACTGGCTAGTTCGTGAAAGTGATTTTTTTTATAACTAGGGTCGTAACCTTTCCAATTATACTTATCGTTTGATATTAAGCAATAGGAGTTTGGATATTTAGACCTAATAATGAGATCTACTAATAGACCTACATCATTCATTTTTTGACAAGTGTCATGCACCTTTTCTCTTTCATCATTTCTCACCAATCAATTTTTCAAATGCACCAATCACATCTTTAGGTCTAATTTTAGGTCTAGATTTTAGGCATACAAATCATTTTTCTAAGCAATAGAGTTGGGATATTTAGACCTAACAATGAGACCTACTAATAAACCTACATCAAAGCAATATGTGTTGGCCGATAATGACATCGTCAAAAAAAAAAAAAAAGATGGGATTTAGCGACGGGTCCTAATACATTATTACCTATGGTTTTGCAAGGGAAATAAGAACCGGGTGATATTACCAATCAATCACCAACGGATTTAATCACCAATGGTACGTTTCGGTCGATATATACTGATAAATAACCTAAATCTACATCACAAAGTTACTGGTATGTAATGATTAAAGAGTAATGTTATATTCTTCTACAAACATTTCTAATAATAATCTTTCTAATGCGCCTTAATTTCACAAGATGTATAAATTGACCGACTTTATGACTTTACAGTCAACTCATCACACTTACGATTTTTTACACAATTCTAAGAAGTTAAACCATTTTTCATGATTAAAACATATACGTACATGTAATGTATATATTCATGGGTTTGGAGAAGATAGATGCCTCATGTTAATCTAGGCCTGGATTATTCATTCAAACTCAGTATAACACAACCCGCAACAGCCATATACTTAGAAATATAATTTACTAGCTAAAAGAAGTCAGTATAACACGACCCGCAACAACCATATACTTAGAAATATAATTTACAAGCTAAAAGCTCCATGAAATTCCCGGGTATTGAAAAGAAAAAAGAAAAAAAGCTACGTAATGTTGATATCTTATGTAATAAGATGGCGGAACGAAAACAATAAACATACCATGTTAGATAGGGTAAATGTCGAGGAATCAAACATAGAGACAATGGCCAACAATTGCCAAATAAGTTAAAGATAGCATGAAATCATATACATACATATTGTAGTTTATTATTATGATACAATACGCAATTAAGGTTGAATTTCTACAAACTCGTATATCAGCAAGACCACGATGACGCCTTCATCTAGTTAGTGCTTGAAACCTGACACCAAAGCATTTCTCATTGTGGTTTGAATTTTATTCATCTGCTAAGAATAGTATTAAGATTATTAAAACAGTAAAGTTTGTTGTTGCTTGCATTTCATAAACATGTATAAAACTTTATCTATCTTAACAATAAATTATGTTAATACACTAATAAATAAAATAAATAAAAAAATATATCGTAATAAGTGACACAATTTCAAGTAAAAAAACTTACTAAAATCTCTTCCATAGTGGATGCCCTTATGCATTTTTGCGAAAGGAGCTTATGAGCTGATTTATTATCAAAACACACTTATTCAAATAGTGTTTGAATTAACTTATGCATTTTCAAAACATACTATTGGTAACAACCTACATAAGATATTGGCAACTAACAGTTACAATTAAAAGATATTGGCAAATAACAGTTACCATAGTTGATCAGTTGAGGAGGATTTTTGGAGAAAGAGACCATAGGTTCAATCCCAACTCTTGGTTAAAGGATCACTGGAACATGGGCTCATTGTCTAAGACTTCGTCCTTGGGGAAGATTCAGTCGGCACCTAAAAAGGCGCACGGGGACAGGGTTTTCCTATTAAGTTAAACCTTTTGGAGACAATCAAAGACAATATTAGATTAAAATTCTAAATGACACATATAATCTAGAGAAGTTAATACAAAGAGACTTAGGTGTTGTTTGTTTGAGTAAGATGTTTCGCATCTGAATCTGACTACCACATCTTACTAGTAAGAGGTGGCTATAATGTCTGAATCTGATTGAAAAACTGTTGTTTGTTTTTTTATAATTTTCTGAATGGTTTTAATTTTCCTTTTTTTAAGTATATATTAAACTATTGCAAACACGATTAATAAGTAGATGGTGTAAACTTGAAACAAAACATTTTTATCATAAATTTAACACAATTATAAATCATTAAATAAATTATCTTAATACATATCCAAAATTTAACATAATAAAAACTATTACATAAATCGTCTTAAAATAAAACATAGGCTTAACGCAATGAAACAACAATTAAGTAACTTAACCAATACCAAATAATTTAAAACCTAGTTTTGCATAATTTGTGCCGCGATTTGATCTCGTAAGTTAATCATGTATTGTTGATCCGCGTCACTCCCAATTGGTTGAACAACTTCAACATCACCGTCATTATCATCATGTACATTATCATGTACGTCACTTTCATCGTATTCATTAAACAAATCATCGTTTAGACCCTCTTTTCGAATAAATTTTTTTTTTTTTTGGTAAAAGGGATTCCACCCTGGCAAAATATATTAACCAAAAAAACCGTTTAAAGAACAATGGAATGTGGCTGAAACGCCACATTAACCTCAAGCAAACTCTTGAACAACCACTACAACATTTATGACATGCCATAAATGAGCACCTAGCTACCGACAACTAGAACAAACACTAAAAACATAAAAAGACATGCAAAAAAATAAACCAAACCAAATAAAAGATTACTTCCTCGAACGGCCTTGCAGCTTGAAATCATACTGATTGTTAAATTCCTTAAAATGCCCAGGTAAGTCATAGACCTGGGCCGCATAATCATCAGAAAGATAGCCTTCAAGCTCGTTATGTCCTCCTGCTGATGAAAAGTAACTGTCCATAGGATCATTTGGCTCAAACACCTCATCTTCACTATCAGAATCAACCACTTCACCCACCTTAGAGAAAGGATTGCCCTTCCTTTTACTATCAACCACCGGAATAGGTTTACCATTATCATCCACAAGGGTGGCTTTCCCATCAATAATAAGCTTTTCAATCTTCCCTATTTTCTCAACAATAGGAGTGTTCTTCATAGGCGATGGAGAGGTAATATTGGAAGAACTAGAAATACTTTCAGGAATACCCGTAGTACCAATCAAAGGTTCCAAAACCGAATCTTTATCCTTAAGAGCATCAAAACTGTTCTTCAAATCAACCAGGTTGATATCCTCCACCCAATTCTTATTCTTACATAGGTCATCCCCGGGAGGAGCCGTACTACTGATAGGATCAATAGTTGGTTCGTTAGTAGCAACTACATTGACCGTTGGAGATTGGCCAGAAGTCTTGGATGTCGAGGCTCCTCCATTCTTTGGCTTATTAACCGGCCTATAGTAATATGAAACTTTAGGCTTATGAAAACGAATTCCATCAACCTGGCGATTAGTACCATGAAACTTACCTTTACCTTTCTTCTTATAAGCTTCAACGAAACCCTCTTCATCAACCAACGATTTATCTTTCTCAACCGGTTTCACTCGCTTAGGACACCCATCATCATTATGATCAAAAACTTTACATGTCTCACATCTTGGCGGCTTCCACTCATATTCTATATTAATTGTTTCCAATGAATGACCTGACCCATTAGGGTAGGGGATAGCAACCACAAGAGAGTCAAGTAAGGTTTCATTTGACGACACTTCCACAAGGGCCCTAGCATAGGAATTACGACCCCACGACTTAAGGCACATCGTACTCGTGTAGGAATCAAGCATGATAGGACGACCAATTTGCGTTGTAATCAAACTAAGACCAATCTCAGAGTACGCAACAACCGGAATATTATGAAGTTTAACCCAAACAGGAGCTAAAGTTATATCATCTTTTATACGTTTAGTGTTTGGAGTCCAAATATTCAAAAAGATAGGAACCAAGCGTATCAACCATGGGCCTTCTTCCAACACCCTTTCCATACCCTCTTTGGTTTCAAATTGGAACAGGAAAAAACCATTATTAAGCATAACCCTTTGTAAACCAAACTTTGCCCAAGTATTTCTAACGTAATTTTCAACTACCGGGAAAGCGAGTCTTTTACCAATGAAATAACCATACAACGTATTATCGAATCTAGAGCGTACCTCATTGACAGCTTCCAACGGGATGGTGACATTAGCACCAGCCACATAATCATCGTTTCTCATCTCCGAAATCTTAACGGTCTTCTTGGGAATTTTATCCTTAAACATATCCGCAAAAGATACGGGAGTAGAACCTGATTGAGTCCCCATTTTTAACACATTCGTATTACTGGTACTAGGACCAGCCTTACCATCACTCGAATTGACATTAATTGATTCAGATGTGGCCTTAACATTCGAACTGTTGACACTAGTTTTACCATCACTCGAATTGACATTAATTAATCCTTTTTCCATCTCTCTAAACCCACAACCACAATCAAAAGAACCAGGAACAAAAAAAGATCTGACAGTAGCAGCATGAAACAACCAGCGACCAAGAAGAAAGAAAACCCTAACTTAACGTTAGGGTTTTAATCAAATACAATGCTTAATTAACCCATACTGAGGTAAAGATCATTAAATATCATGAATATAAATTACCATGCAAAAGGACGCATAATGATAAACAAATACAGCACCAACCCACGATTAATGATCAAAATTCCAAGCAATAATGTGTGTAAACCCTATACCAACCAATTAATTTATAATGAAATCCACCGTCCCACAATAGAGATGGGCCAATAGATGATAAGGATCAAGTAATTGATAGTATAGGGATACAAAAACAATGAAATCGATCGAATCAAATTGGTGAAGCAATTAAAAAATGATCGCCATTATCGCCGTTTAGGAGAGAGTATTTTAGGGTTTTTGTTCAAGATTGAATGGCAAAACATGAAATAGTAATATCTCTTTGTGTTACCAAAGGAAATTTGGGCATACTCTTCAAGATTGGAAAACGCGCTTTTAAGACTCCAAATGCCCGCTCAATTACGTTTCGAAGTTTTGCATGAGCGTGATTGAATTTTTCTTTACTACTCATTGCACGTTTCCGACAAAAGTCTCCTAACCAATACCTGACATTGCGATATGGAGCCATGAACCCACGCGTATGCTTATAGGCAGCATCACATAGATAATATTTATCTGAAAAAACAAACATATTAATTTTTGGATATTTTGATATCTAAGTTTTCATATATATTACATTTCCAAACTTAAATACCTGCAGGGGGAATCGGAAACTCAAATACTGGATCTACTAAAGCTTCATTTAGTATTCTCGCATCGTGTGCCGTACCTTCCCATCCAGCAACAATGTAGGTAAAGATCATGTTGAAATCGCAAATTGCCAAAACATTTTGATAACAATCACCTCTTCCTCTTGCTCTATACACATTCTGTTTATGAGATGGAACAACAGCATGTATGAGGGTTCCATCAAGTGCACCAACGGCTCCCTAATTTAGAACAACAAATTGTTAAAATACAATCAAACCAAGAGACACTAGTTATAAATTTGACAGTTACCTTAAACATTCGACGCTCCCTTCTATTGTTTCCTGGAATGTTTGGATTTGGATTAAATGTTGTCGGTCTTATAACTTCTTTAGCAAATACCAAAATTTGAGCTAATACTTCATGAAAGCACTTATGAATCGTTTCCTTCGAGTGTTGAAACCTACGCTTCATAACAGAAAATCGTTTGTTGTAACAGAAAATCGTTCGTTCCCACTATGTTAGAGTAAATGCACACATGGAACTAACACGCAACAATCAACATCTTACATTCTTGCAGATCAGCCACACAACCAGGAATAGCTATTGAACTTGAATATGATGCTCATACCCTTAGTGTATTTAGAAGACCAAAATCACAAATCAATATGCAGTTGCAAGTTGAAGTACTAGGCCTATTCATTATTCTAATGAAACATTCATCCACGATATCAACATTCAACAAAAACGCATTGAATATGCTAAATGAGACTAATAACATAATAATAGGCTTATAAATCATATAATTAGCATCATCGACATCTTATAATGATCATCACTTAAATACTGCTTATGTGTAACACTACAACAAACTCTTAACTTAAACTGAGCATAACTAACAGTATAACAGTATGAACTAGTAGCCCTGGGGCCAACTGAAACTATTGCAAACTTAAACTGGTAAGTATAAAGCTCCAATTTTTACGCCTATTCAACTCACCCAAACACAAAAACACCAAATTTCCATTAAACCCATATCTAAAAACCCAAAAAGCACCAATCTTTATAACCCATCACACAAAATTAGGTCAACTAAAATGGGTCAAACCCAATTTCAAACAAAACCCATAAACAATGTAACTACAGGCTGAACCATGCTATAGCAAGAATGCTCTGTGTACTCTCGTCTGACTAAACTAATCCCTTAGTGTTTGATTAACAAATGATGCTCCTTAAGCCCTGCTGATAAACTTGTTAAAGATTGACATATATTAGCTGCAAACACTTTCAGCCGATTTGCTGCAGATAAGTTCCAAAAAAAGTGTAACCCTCCTTTCCTATATCTATTTCTTTCACCCAATGTCGTCACTTAAATTAGAGATTTAACTCATTACCATCGTTTTTTTACTGTCAAACACAAGCCGCCAAATAACATCTCAAAAGACAAGGTTAATAGATCAGATCACAACACAGTAAACTAATTCAACATATCTATTTGTTGTGTTGTACGTTTTCCATTCATCAATACAGTATAACATTATAACCATATATAGTGATACACGATATTGGCTCAGTGAGGTCTTTCCTAAACATACTTTAACCTGTTGTTTGCTTTTGGGTGCTAATAGAATGGAAACTTCTTTAAGCAATAGGTTAAAGTATGTTTAGGAAAGTATGTTAATAGAATGGAAACTTCTTTAAGCAACAGGTTAAAGTATGTTTAGCAAACTCTATCTACAGTAGAATATACTATTTGCAGCCATTAACATACACAAAAACACCCAAAATTATACACGCAAACACCCAAAATTCAGCAAGCAATAAAATTACTTAAAACCCATATCATTTAAAAGAAAACCCATATCAATTTATAACCAACCCAACAATAAAATCACTTAAAACCAACAAAAAATAACAAGTAAAGTAGGTAAAGAGAAAAAAGAGAGCATACCTTAGAGGTGGTGAAGATGGCGGCTATAGGTGGAGATGACGGCGGCGTAGAGGTAGAGAAGAAGGTGGCGTAGAGGTGGAGAAGAAGGCGGGGGTGAGAGGTGGCCGGCAGAGGCTGGAGGTGGCCGGCGGCGGGGTGAAGGTGGAGAAGATGAGGATGGTTATGTTCCCTGTTACCTTAGGGTTTTGATAGGAAGAGATAGTCAGACTTTTATTTTGCCTCTTACTGAAGTCAGAGTTACAAGGTCTGAGCGCCTCTGACTCTCGGTGAAAAAACAAACAACAAAAATGTCTGCCCGCGTCTGACTGGTAAGAGGTAAGAGCCAGTCAGACATTTTTTTTTAAAAACAAACAAGCCTTTAATTAAATTTGTTGGGTCCATCAGTACCCAAGAATACTTAAAACAAGATTTGAACACAAATTAACTAAGTGTTAACTTAAACCGAGAACAATTCAAGTCACTGAGAGAACAATCTCTCAGTGAGTCATCTTCAGGATGCTTAAGGCGAATTCAAGAAGAAGGATTCACTACTCAGGAAGGCGGTACTCCCTAAGTAGGACTTAAGCCAAAGAAGAAGATGATGGTTCAGTGAGTGTTGGACAATAACTCACTGAACCCCAGTCTCCTCAACAGCAATGGTGATTAATAAATGAAGGCGTGTACTGAAAAACCTAAAGCCTGAAAGAAAGGCGGGAAGATCTGGGAAGAGTTTAAGATAATATCAAATCTTATCTTGTCAGGAAGAAACCTTCTCTAAGACGGCTAAAAGTCATGGAGTGTCAGACCAACCACTCCTAAAGACTTTTAGCCCATTCCTATTGGTTCTTGGAAATGACAATTACTGTTGTAATTGTCAGACACGCTTGCTTCAACAAGTTGTATTATTTTTAATCACTTTTACTCTTTATACTTGTGTATAAATAGGTTCAGATGGGAGAGAAGTTGGTTGTGTTTTGTACATTGAAAGCTTAGACTTTTTACAAAGCAACTTCTCTCCTACAAAGAGTAACGTATCCCTAAGATAGCTCAGTGGGTCGAATTGTTACCACTCAAAGCAAAGCTTAAGTTTAGATAGGAGACAACACCATACCTTGTCTATTCAATCCCAAGTGTTTGTTCCGCAAAACACTTGGGTAATAGATTCTTTGATTCATTTCTAATAAGAATTTAAACGTTGAAAAATACTTATGTGTTTTTACTTTTACGTTTCACTAATCAGTTAGAATTAATCATAACATTGTGTTAGTCATAAACACGAATAGATTAACTTTCTAGTTAACTCTAAGCGTGTAAAGGGAACAACAAGTGGTATCAGAGCCTCTGGTTTATAAAATCTTTCAAAACTAACCAAGAGTGCTCAAGGTTTTTAAAACCAAGATCCTACTATGGCTGATATTAATGTACCCCAGCTGGTCGATAAAAAGGGTGGCAGCTATTCTGCTGTTGCACCCAGACTAGAAGCTGGAAAGTTTAGCAAATGGAAAAAACGTATGATTTGCTATTTAACTGGTATGGAACCTTACTACATCACCTGTATCAGGGATGGCCCATTTGTCCCTAAGACTGCTGCAGGGCTAAACAAGCCTGAGGCACAATGGACCATTGATGAGAGGAAGGTGGTCAATCAAAACCAGCGCCTTAAAAGCATACTTATATCTTGTCTTCCTGATGATATAATGGAATCAGTCATCAACTGTTTAACAGCCAAGCAAACTTGGGATGACTTGGTTAATAGCTTTGAGGGCCCCTCAGATACCAAGGAAAACAGGGTCATGGACCTGAAACTTGAGTATAATACTTTCAGGGCAAAAGACTTTGAAAGTCTCTTTCAGACTTATACCAGATACAAGACTTTGATAAACGAACTATCAAATGATGGTGTAGTATTATCTATGCATGAGACAAATGTTGGCTTTGTCAACAGTCTCCCTGAGAAGTGGCTAAACTTCTCACAAGGCCTGAGGAATGCTAATCACATTCAGACCCTTGAACTCCCTGAAATCTACAGGAAATTTGTCTATGAGGACAACTTGATGTCAAGGAGATATCCTGACTCAAAAGCTCTTGAGTCCAAAAAGGCCTTAACCTCCACACCCATATCAACTGCTTTTTATACTAATGGTGTTTTGCAGGACTTTCAAGAGGAGTCTGAGCATGAAATTGATGAAAGGACTAGTGATGAGTACCTAAAAGATCTAAACTTGAAATTCCAAGAGAGGGCACTCCTTGCTAGTTCAAAACGCTTCATTAAAAGAAACCAGTCCAATTTTTCAAAAGGAAAAGCAAATGAAACCACTGAATGCTTTAATTATGGTAAAAAGGGTCATTTTGCTAGGGAGTGTTATTCTAAAACCACCTCAGAACCCTCTTACAAATTTTCAGGAAATAGTTCCTCAGGAACTGGCAAGTTTCAACCTAAAATGTTTCAGTCGACCCAACAATTTCAAAACAAGGGTCAAAAGGACTTTGAAGCAAAATATAGGAAAGCCAAGGCTAAACTTGCAATTCTTGAAACTAATCCCTCAATGTCTCAGGCTGCTCAAACACCCAAACATGTTCAGGCAAAGAATAAGGTTTTAGTAGCTGAAGCTTATGACTGGGATGATGAAGAGGTCTCCTCAGATGAGGAAATTAGAGTGAGTGCGCTGATGGCACTCTCTGAAGGTGATCAGGTGGCTGTTGGGAAAAGCCATGCAAGGAATGGAGAGTGGGTAAACATCACCATGAAGAAGGTAAACACTTTACTTTCTATGGATGATGATTCTGATTGGCAGTCTTACATGAATTATATTTGTGTAGATCTTAAATTTGTTGAGGAACAAAGGCTTAACATGTGTTAAAAATATAACAACATAGTGTCAGAATTGAATAAATGTAGAGATGAACTGCTTGTACTAAAGCAAGCCAAACTAGAAACAATAACTCTACAAATTCAGTACACTGAAATTTTAAAACAAAACCAAGCCCTACAAACTGAACTTAACAAAGAAAAGGATGTCATCCAAAGCTGGACCAAGAAGAACCCCAAGGTTTTTGACACTGTGGGATTAATCTCTCAGAAAACCATTGGAATTGACCCTCTTATGGTTGATCCAAATGTGTGTCACAATGAACTAAACTTTGTTCCAGCTGGCATATCTTTTGAGCAAGAAATGCTTCCCAAGTCTAATGACTGGATTGTCAGGGACAACCCAGTCAGTAAGTTACCAAACTTTGAGACTGGAAAGATCTTGCTTCCTGAAAGTCAGGCCTTGAAAAATATGCTTGGACTTACTGAACAACTCAGTAAGCTCGAACTCACTGAACAACTCAGTAATAATGAGTCTGTGAATGAGTCTGAATCAGAATCATACCCACCACTTCCTCCACTGAATACCCTTCAGGGTGCTGCACCTAACTTAGGCCTCCCACCAATGGTCTTCTCACCACACTCTCCAAAGGAGAGATCAGGAAAGGGAACAACCATCCTGAAGAGACCAACCCTTGAAGTCTCAGTAAACACTGATGACTCATCTACTTCAGTCCCTTCTGGAGTAACAACTCAAAGCCCTGATTCAAAATTTGATCAGTTGGCTGAAATGGTCAGAAAGCTGGGAGAGAAGATTGCATCTTCTGAGAAACCTTCTCAATCCAAGAAGGAACAAAAACCAGCTTCCTCAAAGACCAAACCCAAACCCACAAAACCCCTGAAAAGATGTGAATTGTGTAACTATACCAATCATATCACTGATGATTGCTATAGAATTCTTTATTGCATGGTTTACAAAAAGGATGATCACAGGACCTCTGATCACAAAACACATTCAGTCACATCAAACATGGCAAGTCTTAAAGCTCAGTCTTTAAACTATCCTTCTGATTCTAAACAGAAATAGAAACAAAAGGCAAAGCCTTTTGCACCTTGCCCTTACTGTGGGTTCAATGACCACCATCCTAAGGATTGTCAAATTGACAATTGTTGTGAAAATAGTGGAAGTTCCACTCATAGCACCTCAGGACGTGGTAAGGCCATTCAGGCCAGTAGAGGTATGACAAAGTCAGCCTCTCAGTTCGCTGAGTCTACATCAGCAATCAAATGCATAATATGTGGTAGCTCAGTCCACTCCACCACTGACCATAAATCACTTGAAAATGTTAATAAGACCCTCAAAGCTAAACCCTCCAAGAAGTGGAGTCCTAGAAAGAACTGACCCAGTATACTATTTGTGCAGAAACATGCCAGGGATCCTGTTTGGCATCTTGATAGTGGATGTTCAAGGAGCATGACTGGTGTGAAGGAATATCTGCACAAGTATGTGGATGAATCAGGACCCAAAGTGATATTTGCTGATAACTCATCATGTCTCACTGAAGGTTATGGTTCAGTAAACTGTAATGGTATAGTCTTTACTACGATAACTTATGTAAATGGTCTAAAATACAATTTGATAAGTGTCAGTCAACTATGTGATGCAAAATACATAGTTCAGTTTGATGATAAGCAAGGAATCATCTTCAATGCTAATAAGGAAGTTGTCCTTATTGCTCCAAGAAGACATGATGTTTATGTGTTAGACATGTCCAGTCTGACTCAGAATGGAACTTGTCTCTTTACTAAGGCCACTGATACACTCAACTGGCTTTGGCATAAGAGACTCTCCCACCTGAACTTCAAAAACATAAACAACCTTGTAAAACAAAACAAGGTCCTTGGCTTACCATCTCTTGTGTTTTCAAAGGATAAACCATGCTCAGCTTGTGAAAAAGGTAAACATCATAGAGCATCCTTTAAAACCAAAACCAACTTTTCCATCAGGAATTGCCTACATCTTCTTTATATGGATCTATTTGGACCAATCAGTCCTAGATCTATTAACCATGAGAAGTATACTCTGGTCATTGTGGATGAGTACTCAAGATACACTTGGGTATACTTCCTGATCAAAAAGAGTCAGGCAGCTGAAACTATTATGTCCTTTGTCAGGAATATTGAAAATCAGAATGACATCAAAGTCAAACATATTAGGACTGACAATGGAACAGAGTTCAAAAATTATGAACTTGAATGTTTCTGTGATGAGAAAGGCATTTCACAAAATTTTTCCTCACCATACACACCTGAACAAAATGGGGTGGCTAAAAGGAAAAATAGAACACTCATTGAAGCAGCTAGGACAATGCTAAATGGATCAGTCCTTTCCAAACATTTTTGAACTGAAGCAGTAAAGACTGCCTGTTACACACAAAACAGATCCATCAATGTCAAGAGACATAGTAAAACTCCTTATGAGTTATTCAAGGGAAGAATCCCTGACATCAGTTACTTTCATGTCTTTGGGTGTCCTGTGTTTATTCATAATAACAAGGATCACTTAGGAAAATTTGATGCCAAAGCTGATGATGGATACTTTCTAGGATACTCCCTAGTCTCAAAAGCCTTCAGGGTGTTCAACACTAGGAGACAGCATGCTGAGGAAACATTTCATGTTACCTTTGATGAGAGCACTGATGCAATCAGTGTCTCTAACAACTCAGTGGAAGAGATAGGTATTGATGAATCATCAAGATACCCTTCTGATGAACATCATCCTGATAATGGTCCTTCCACTCAGTACCATGCAAATGCTGACATCTCCTATTACATCATTCCCCACAACCTTCCTTACCCAACCATCATTGAGTTTATTAAAGCACAAAGTACTGATGAATTCATTCAGTCAGTACAAAGTGCTCAGGTACTAAACAATCTCAGTGATGAGTCAAACCACTCAGACACTCAAGATGCAGAAGAACATCATGTGTCTAATCCTGATCCTACCCATCAGGCCTCTACAAGTTCTAATCATTCTTCAAGACCTCAGGACAGTTGGACTAGGTCTCAAGATATAGAACTTGTCAATATAATTGGTGAGCCTACCGAAGGCATGCTCACAAGAAGCATGGTTGCTGAAGAGAGAGCAGCCTCAGCCAATGAATGCCTATTTGTGGACTTCATTTCCACAATTGAACCCAAAAGTGTTAAGGAAGCACTAAAACATCCAAGTTGGGTTCAAGCCATAAATGATGAACTGGAACAATTTGACAGAAACAAGGTAATGACCTTGGTCAAATGTCCTGAAGATGTTTCAGTCATTGGCATGAAATGGGTATTTAAAAACAAATCTGATGAAAATGGCATAGTCATTAAAAATAAAGCCAGACTTGTAGCCAAAGGCTATAATCAACAAGAAGGCATTGACTATGAAGAAACATTTGCACCAGTAGCAAGGATGGAAGCCATCAGAATCTTCCTTGCTTTTTCTACATACATGAACTTCAAGGTGTACCAAATGGATGTTAAAAGTGCATTCTTAAATGGTTCACTGAAAGAAGAAGTTTATGTTCAGCAACCTCCTGGATTTGAAAGCCATGAGTTTCCTGACCATGTCTGCAAGCTTAACAAAGCCCTTTATGGACTGAAACAAGCTCCCAGGGCATGGTATGAGACTCTTTCAGCCTTCCTGATCCAAAACAAATTTGTCAGAGGCAAGATAGACAACACATTGTTTATCTACAAGACAAACAATGATGTCATACTTGTACAAGTGTATGTTGATGACATCATCTTTGGCTCAACAAATTATAAACTTTGCAAACAGTTTGAAAAACTAATGGCAAAGAAATTTGAAATGAGCATGATAGGAGAACTGACATACTTCCTTGGTCTACAAATCAAGCAGACTGATAAAGGAACCTTTATGAGTCAAGAGAAGTATGTCAAAAGCCTACTGAAGAAGTATGAGCTCAGTGACTGTGCCTCAGTCAAGACTCCTATGGTACCCCCAAACAACCTTGGTCCTGATTTTACTGGAAAACCAGTGAATCAAACTCTCTTTAGAGGAATGATAGGATCACTGATGTATTTACTTGCATCAAGCCCTGATATCCAATTCTCAGTCTGCCTATGTGCCAGATATCAATCTGACCCAAGAGAGACTCATATCACTGCTGTGAAAAGGATATTCAGGTACCTGAAAGGTACGCCAAACCTTGGATTATATTATCCAAAATGTTCAGGCCTTGATCTTAAAGGATACTCAGATTCTGACTATGCTGGATGCAACATGGACAGAAAAAGCACCTCAGGCTCTTGCCAAATTCTTGGTGGTAAACTAGTCTGTTGGAGTGCTAAGAAGCAACAATCAGTGGCCATGTCCTCAGCTGAAGCTGAATATGTTGCAGCAGCAAGTTGTTGTGCAAATGTACTCTGGATGAAAAGTCAACTCAGTGACTATGGAATTCAGTACAAGATGGTTCCCATCTTTTGTGATAACACAAATACAATTGCCATCTCAAATAACCCTGTTCTTCATCAGAGAACAAAACACATTGATATAAGATATCACTTTATCAGGGACCATGTCATGAATGGTGACATAGAATTACACTTCATTCCTACTGAATATCAGCTAGCTGATATATTCACCAAACCATTGGATGAACCAACTTTCACCAGACTGAAAGCTGAACTAGGAATGTTGGATATTGAGAATCAGTCCCCTGATTGACTCCATCCAAATATGTGTAAATTCTGAATCCCTGACTTAATGTGTTCTTCAATGAGAAAAGTCACTGAACTTCAGGAACTAAACCCAATTTCCTGAACCCTGAGCCTCAGGAATTAGACCCAAATTCCTGATCACAAGAACCATCAGTGACTAAACCCAAGTCCTGACAATCAGGTTCACTGAATGACAAGTCATTCAGGGTCCTCAAGAGACATTAAATACTGACTTAAATGCTCTAAGTATCTAGTTAGTAAATGTCCGAGGTTGGTAACTGAACTCATATTTAATTTAAGAATATTTGTTCTTTTTGCCTTTCTGGCTTCCACATCTGGGCCACCACATTCCCACTTAGCATTAAATGCCTCTCCAATCACATTACAGATATGTGATGACTCATCTCTGCAAATTACACTTTTGCAGAACTGCTCAACTGTTCACCTTGACTGTTGCGCCAAACCAGGGAAAAGTGGAGTGTTGGCATTAAATGCGGATCCCAAAACATTTTATTCAAAACTGTTTCCAATAATTCTTTTTGAATAAATTAAATCCGCTTAATGCCTAAAGTACCCTCCACTTCACTTCCCTATAAATACCCCAACCAAAAAGAACACACACACGTCTATTAGAAATTTTAAGCAAATTCTGCCCATTTTTCCTCTCAAAACTAATAGTGTGTGTTCTTAGCTTTAAGAAATCCCAAACCATCTTTGTTACCAGACTTACCAACAAATATGGCTTCTTCTAAAGCTGTGACATACGCCCCTAATGTGGATTTCACATTGGAGGGTGTAGACCTCACCAAGAACAATGTGGTGGGAAACTTTTCCTATCCACAAAAGTTCCCAGCCTACAAGAACGTTATGAAATATCTTCAAAACTGTTTTCTTGCAAAGGCATTTACCAAGACCCCCTCAGTCATCTACCATGACTACCTGAGGGAATTCTGGTGTACTGCTGTGGCTACTAGCCCAAAAGACACCATGAATGGGAAAAGTCCCCTTTCCCTGGATTACAACACCTTCATCAAGGCCACAGGTCTTGATTTTGCTGAGGCTTTTGAGCCCAATCCCACTGATCAAGAGGTCAAGAATGAATTAATCCTTCTAGGACCTCATGACCTCAGACGTCCTGATCAGTCTGCTGGAGCCTTATTGGAGAAGGCTCCACTAGTCAAAACCTGGTTCCACCCAGTCTGGAGGATCCTGATGACATTTGTCATTCAGGTCCTTGGGGGGAATAAATCCTCAACGGAACAATTGAACTCATCACAACAATTGATGTTGTTCAGCCTCCTGGAGGGTACAAAGATTGATATCGGAGGAATAATCTTCCGAGACCTCGTTGCCTAGCTCTCAGGAAAATCTAGGCAAAAACATTTGTCTTACCCTAGGTTTATTTCCTGTGTGCTTCAGGACCTTCTTGGTTCTGACTATGAAAGGTCTAACGTCGAAGGCAAAAAGCCTGACGTCTTGCATAAGACCAATTTTTCTAGTGGCATCCCTGAGGTAACACCCATTGCCCTGACCACCTATATGATGGAGGTGATTCAGGGAGAGAACGTTGTTTCTCCAGTACCTTCACCTACAAAGAAGGTGAAGAAGACAAAGAAGGGTCAGTCCAGTAAGGTGGTTAAACCCAAACCACTCACCACTGAGACTGATGCCGAAAACCAACTTGTCACACCTCGCCGATGGCGGAAACGCGAGTGCAACATCATGGATATCATCACAACACATGGCGTCTATATAGAGAATTACTATATGCAAATATAAAGAGTAAAGAACAGACACAAAGTGTCGTAACGATACCCCAAAATAAAATAACCAAAAACAATCTCTAAGGTATCTTCATTAAAACATAACGTAATAATGGAAGACATTCAATGTATCATAAACAAAATCCAACTAGGTCTCTTCTAATCGCGCCCTTCTATCTTAGCCTTAGAATGCCCACCTGAAAATGATGCTTAAAAACGTCAACATAATGTTGGTGAGATTCATAGGTCTAAGACACACAATACACCTCGATTATCAGTTCACTGTGATTATAAAACATAGCAGGACAGCAAAAATATAGTTATTATACAAACAACATGCAATCACAGCTTACGGGACGGAACGTGCCCACCGATCCAAGTATAAATTGGGACGGAACGTGCCCACCGATCCAAATACAACCACAATTGGGACAGAACGCGCCCACCGATCCAAGATAATGGGTAAATTAATACCCTTCGGCCGGACCACACAGAATAATAATGAGTAGAGCCACTAGGACTTTCCCACTCAAATAATCACCACACAGAAACACCACAATAACATGCAGTACACATATAATAACCATTACAAGTCCATGCTTTTTATTAAACACATAATCACAGTAACTCAAAACTGATGCATGGTTTTGCGACCTTACAACAGGCAGTGTACCTGACCGATGTAGTATAGTGTAGTGGCAAGTACCGGGGGATTGATCGTTCTCTAGGGGAACAGTGTCGTTAGGATTGAAAAACTACTCTAATAGGTCTAAGGGTGAGGGAAGATTCTTTTTGTATTTTTATAATTTTTTTATGGAAAGCAAGTAAAATCTCGGGTTTGAAGGAGTGGGCGGAATTAGTTGCTATTCAACTAACCCAAATAACTACAATTGCAAATAAAATAAAATAACTAAAAATAAAAAGGTTGTGGAACTTATATGGAGAGGAATGTGTTTACTTAGATTTCCTTACTCCCTAACTATCTTTTATCGGTTGATTAGTGTGTATTAATTGCGTGGATGACGGGTGTATTCCTTATTACCAATCGTGGGGTGGCGTACGTACTTCCCCAACTCTATAAGCTCCTACTTCACTCCTATGTCGAGCCGGCTAAGAAGCTCCTGACATGGGATCACTAGAATTCGCTCATGCATTAAATACAACCATAAAAACCTTAGTACGCATTGCTTCATGTTTCTTAAGACGTTCAAGCAAGTTACCGTATAGGAGGTTAGCCAGTTTTCTTAAGCCTAACATCGATAAACAATCATCCAATACAATTAATAACACACCAACAACCAATAATCAATAGTTAGGTTTCATTAGATCTAAGCAAACACAAGATAAATCTAGCCTAGCATGTTAATTAAAAGACAAGAACAAGATATAATCAAACAACACATAGACATATTGAATGATTAATTGATTACTTATCTTCAATTAAACATGGGAGATCCAAGAGTATAAAACCCTTAAAAATGGCAGAAAATTCGTCTTAGGGTTTCTCCTCACAAAGTTGCACACCAATGACTAAAAATTGCAAAACTATATATAGAATTTAGGGGCTGACGGCGTCACGTTGTAGGAGGTGACGCCGTCACCTCGCCGCGGCTAGGGTTCCCGGATGGTCTTCCTGACGCCGTCCCTCTTTAATCCTCCAAAATCCACTCTGGCGCGTCAAGTGTTGACGCCGTCACAATTGTGCTTGACGCCGTCTCTCTTTAACTTAAACCGTGACGGCCTTGATCACCTTAAAGGGTGACGCCGTCAGACTTCCATTGTAAAACTTTCTGGCGCGTCATGTGTATTTGACATATCCACCTCTTTTGCCAAGCCGTGACGCCGTCAGGAGCAATCCTTGACGCCATCACGTGTACTTTTCCAGCAGCTTTGGAGACTTTGTCGTTTTCTTCACTTTTATGCTCTAAAAACGTCCAAAATGCTACCTTTTCTAGATTTCTTCTCCAAAGTACCTAAAATGACAAAAGGAACGATTTAGGGTAATATTTGATCAAATAAATACAATTTAGGGCTTAAATGACCCCCTAAAAGCGGTACACTTTTCGCTTCATCAAAAACAATTTAAACAACAAGCATCATTCCCATCCCAAGTTTAAAAACAAAGTAAAAATTGGGACTATGAAACTCACCTCAACTCCGCAGCTTCCAAGTTATCAACACACAAATCAACACAAACAAACAATACCACATTACACTCGACCAAGCTAAAACCTATAGTCCATGTAACACATATATATGATGGATGTCTAAGGTTCATATAACCCACTATAGAATACCTAGACTCCATACTAATTATCACCCAATACTTTACACTCACTAAATCCCTTTATTAAAACTTTCAGAAAATGCAGATTTGTAGGGTACTTTCACCCACATAAAATCACAGTGAATACCGCTTCAGAACTCACACCAAAAATCCACCATGATCCTTCATAAGCATAAAAGCTTGTCCCAGAAGGCCATGCACTGAAAACATACACAAGTGCTTAATGAAAAATCAAATATGACAACTATCCAGATTCGGATCTGATCGGACATCAAAAAGTATTGACCTCGTAGACCTACTCACACAACTTATTATCGCCTAATTTTCGCGTGGAAGTCAACCATAATATAGAACTCAATTCCCACAGACGGCCTAACCTAAACTACACTTTTAAACAACTTTTGATCTCATTACTTCTAACCTAAATCTGTCCCGGTTTAACTGTTTTGACACAGTAACTCATAAAATTCGTTTGACTGACTTCCCGACCTCGAAAACACTCGTGGTCAGACTTTTTTGAAAGCTCTTTCTCTGTACTACAATCTAGATATAAAATTCATGATCTAACTCATCTTCATCTATTAGATCTCATCGTATCTTTACAGACTTAAAATTCTGCCAGAAACCTAACTCATTAATTATCAAGTTTTAAACCCTAATTACTTCACCAATCATTATAATATTGCTACTTAATGATTCCCACATGTTTTATAATCATAATTTACAGATCTAAATATAAACCCTAATCCATCATATTATTGCTACATGAATTATATAAATTAATTAAACATTAGTATTAAAATTTTACCTCAATTCTTGAATGATGAAAACCTTAAAAAAAATTCTCTTCTCCCTTTTTTTCTTGCTTGGCCGAAATTTGCAAAACAAATGGGTGAGGGGTTTTAATTTTGTATTTATAATACACTATGGAGGATTCTAGATGTCTCTTAAAATTGGTAAGTGTATTTTGATTAAAATTTGGTTTCCTAATTCCCTTCTAATACCTAAATTTGGCGCCCCTAATATATATATATATATATATATATATATATATATATATATATATATATATATATATATATATATATATATATATATATATATATATATATATATATATATATATATTTTCCCTTAAATTTAATTATTACACTTAAAACCTTGTACTCTTTATATTTTATAAAAACCCTATACCGAAATTAACACCTTACACGATAAACTTTCATTTTTACGACAATCCGGAAAAATATCATTTTCAAAATAAAGTTTCCAAAAATAGAATTTTCACACTTAACATTAATATACTCCATAAAAATAACCTCCACGTAACTTACTAACGCTCAAAAATTTGAACGAAGACTTGTTACGCAAAACCACCAAAACACCAAAACTACACAATTCCTTTCTACACCACTAAGGCGATCAAAATGAACTTCTCTCAAAACTCACACTACTCAACATGATAAAAATCTCACATCAAGGGATTTAGTGCTAACACACGTACTTATTATCCATTGTTAACGCTCATTTTGAACATGTTTTTATAGCGTTATTCTTATGATTATGCATGTTATTTGGTTGTATTTATGAACATTTTACGCTTAAAAGGTGCAAAAGATGTGTTTAGGTTCAGGTACAACTATGTCAAAGGAAATAGAGAAAAAGATGAAGAAAAGTCGACAAAATCAAGTAAATATGCGTGAAGTGAAGTTTTCCGTTCAAGACAAAGATTCATGCTATGATTATGTTCAAGTTCAAGAGAAAGATGTGGAAATGAAGTCATGAATAAGTGCCAAGAAGTGTGTTACAAGTGGGAATTCTATGCTAGCTCTGAGTTGAAAGTTATGTGCAAGACTTGGTCTAAACCCAAGGTTTAAGTTTCTAGACCCAAGGTTTAAAGAAGGGGAGCTCATGCCTGAGGTATAAGAATTCATGCCTGAGGTATAGCCGTCGCTGTCACCCATACCCAGGGTCTACATTTTCATACCTGAGGTATGCAGAAAAATTGACATGAAGAGTTGCATTAACTCTTCACTTTAAGCACCATTAACACCAAGGCCAATCATTTACTTCTAATCACTAAAGTTCCTGCATCATTATGACACTTGGAGCCCAAGTTGTTTTCTTGTTGGCAAAGGGTAATCTCCCTACATAAGGATAAGAAAAACATAGAGAGAAAAGACAATCAAGATACAATAAACTACAACAAAATTCTGTCACTATTTTCTCTTACATTTGGGGCGACAAAGAGGAGGAAAACGCAGGAAAAGGAGACTAAAACTCTTACCAATCAGAACTTCAATTACGCAAGGATCATTGTTGATCATTTCACAAGTGTTCTTCATTACTTGTAATCATCATTACAACATTTTGTAAGACTATTCAATCATGTTTACTATTGATCAATTTCTTATGGTTATTACTTTGTTTACCATGAGTGGCTAAGTGCCTTATGCACTTGCCTAGATGATGTTTGATTTATTATTCATTTGATTGATTATGACTTATTGGTTCTAACACAAAAGAAAAGTTAACACTAAGAACGAGTTGTGCTATCTTAAGTTTTCTCCACCAAAGAGTTATTAAGTTTGGGTAATTTCTAATGATATATTGGGTTGAAAAAAGACATTGTTAGTAAGTTAGTTGTAAACCTTTGTCTATGAGGGTTTTACCTTATGTATTGACCATTTCATAAGAAACTTAATTTAACTTGGAAAGCTAAATAGTGTGGTTGTCAATTATTTGTGAAACGAAAGTGAATCGGGTAATTGAGTTGTGTTAATCTTGGATTGATCAATTCTTAAATATTGTTTTTATAATCCCTAAATCTTGATGAGGATTGAAAGTATTTGAAACAATATAGTTAGTACACCACTAATCGAATTAGAACACCATCTAATTTGTTGATCATAATCAGATGGAACCAATGTCATAATCATGTCAAAGGAATTGTGCAAACTAGTCTAGGCAAGTGTAGTCTTTTAATTATTGAATTTTCATCATCTTTATTTGCTTGCTAATTAGAATTGCTTAGTTGGATTACTATTTATTTACAAAAATTCACATCACACAAACAAAACAAATCCTAGTGAACGACCTCGGCTTACCTCAATTATCTCTTACTACATACGGACGAGTATACTTGCTCGTATGTGTTTCGTTTGAATCATTGGTAAATCGTGTTAAAAATTTTAAAACTTGGACTCCTAACGGGTATATCCCTTGAAACACATCAAGTTTTTGGCGCCGCTGCCGGGGATTTGAATATCGTTTGATTGAGTTTTTGCTTATAATTCACTAGTTTTAATCTTACTAGTATTGTTGCTCTTTAGCGTATTCTTTAGGTTCTCTCTAAAAAAAAAAAAAAAAAAAAAAATTCTTTCCAAATTTTTCTCCCATACCGCCGGTATAAATCAAAACCGGGCGGTATAATCTTACTGTTCGACCAAACCGTCGGCTAAAAAATCCAAACCGCCGGTATCACGTAAAAAAATATATAAAAAAAATTTCTAAGTCCAAAACCGCCGGTATAAATCAAAACCGGGCGGTATAATCTTTCTGTCTAAAATTTTCTTTTCGAATTCGACCAAACCGTTGGCCAGTAATTCCATACCGCCGGCCTGACCATATAAAAATATATATATATATATATAGTTTTTAAATCCTTTTCGATAGGCTCGTTTTTCTCGTGTATGACCACTCGTTCTTCTAACGAAGAATTAAGTTCACCATTATCTAATCCCGAATGTTTATTTCGTAAAAAGAAAACTCCATTTATTCCACCCGATCAAAGAAAACCAAGAACCAAAAATCCACCATTTGAAAACCTTTCCGAAATTCATCCAATCGTTAATCTTTTTCAAGAAATACCATTTCCGATAGCTGACGATCAACCCATGTGGGGTACCAATAGGGTAGTAGCTCCTACGCCCGAAGCCGCAATTATTCCCGTGAATCTAGGAGAAAATTTTACTATCAAAGGTCATCATCTTTCTATGATTAAAGACAACCAATTTGATGGTAGAGTTAAATCTGATCCACATAAACATATTGCCGATTTCCTTGAAATTTGTGACATGTTTCGTTATGGAACTACCGATCCAAATTCAATCCGACTTAAACTTTTTCCATCGTCTCTCACCGGAGAAGCGAAAATTTGGTATAATGAATTAAGCCCCGGAGTGATTACAACTTGGGACCAAATGAGAAGAGCGTTTGTTGGACGTTTCTTTCCACCAGCCATGTTTGATCGACTCTTAGGTGAAATTCGTATTTTTACTCAAAAAGAAGGAGAAAATCTTGTTGAAGCTTGGCTTCGAATGAAAAACATGCTCCGTATTTGTCATGGGCATGGATTGTCACGTGGTAATATTATCCAAATCTTTTACCATGGTCTAGATGACGCAACTCAAGGCATACTTGATGCCGGAGGAATTTTCCTTTATAAGACTCCTAATGAAGCTTACAATTTACTAGAAGACCGTGTACTCCTTAAGCTTGATTGGTCTAAAGATGCCAAACCTAAACCTCAACGAAAAACGGTTGCATTTGCGGAAGCAACAAATGAAAATTCCAAAATCTTGGATATGATGAAAGATTTTACCTCTAAAATTGATTCCAAATTCGAAAGTATCCAAAAAGAAATTAAAGAAATTCGTGAGGGATGTACTCATTGTGGTGGAAATCACTCCTCATCAAAGTGTGATGATAAACCCATGGGAGGTCCCGAAGCAGAAGCTAATTATGTTTCTGGAGGATATCGAGGAGGAGGATATCGTGGAAACTACTACGGTAGAAATTCTCGAGATTGGCAAGATCGTCCACCAAGGGATGATAATCGTTCCCAAACTCGTGATGAAAACCGTCAAACATCTTTTCATGATGAAAATCGTTCTCGTGAAGCAAAAAACGAAGAATCTGAATTCGAAAAAACCATGAGTGAATTTGTGCATGCTCAAAAACAAACGAACGAATTCATGAAAAATCAATTCTTTATGCTTAAAAGCAAGGTTGAACAAGGTCAAAAGAATCATCAAGCTTCTATCCAAGATCTTGAGACCAAATTTGGTCGTCTTTCTGATCAACTCGCTGCACGACCATCCGGTACCTTGCCAAGTAATACTCAAACCAATCCAAAACCATCATCATCTGGAAATTATCGTCCACCTCAAACAAGAAATGAGCATGTGAATGCTATATATACTCGTAGTGGTCTATCTTATGATCCACCACCCAACCCAACCCAAACAACTCCTGTTGTCCAAAATAATAGTGGGGATGAAGTAGAAGAGGAATCTAAAGAAAACGAACCAGTTTCTACACCAGTTGATAAACCTACTCCAACCCTCAAACCATATAAACCAAGAATTCCATACCCTCAACGTTTGAGGAAGGAAAAAATGGAAGAACAATATGGAAAGTTCATTGATTTACTAAAAGAAGTTAGAATCAACGTTCCTCTTATTGATGTTCTAGCTGGAATGCCCAATTACGGGAAGTTTTTGAAAGAACTTGTTAATAATAAAAGCAAAATGGAAAACATTTCCGCTACTTTCTTAAATGAAGATTGTTCTGCAATAATTGAAAATAAATTACCAAAGAAACTCGGTGATACATGAAGTTTTCTTATTCCATGTACCTTGGGAAATTCAATCACTTGTGATGCTTTAGCCGATCTTGGTGCAAGTATCAATCTTATGCCATACTCGTTGTATGCGAAACTTTCAATCAAAACATTGAAACCAACAAGAATGAGTATACGATTAGCCAACCATACTATCCAGTATCCTGTTGGAGTAGCTGAAAATATGCTTGTTCAAGTTGGAAAATTTGTTTTTCCTGTTGATTTTGTGATCCTGGAGATGGAAGAAGATAGCAAAGTTCGATTAATTCTAGGAAGACCTTTCCTAAATACTGCAGATGCTATCATTCGAGTAAAAAACAAAGAACTCAACCTTGGAGTTGGGGATGAAAGAATTTCTTTTTCAATTAATCAAGCAATGAAGTATTCTCATGCTAATGATGACACTTGTTATAGCATTGATGTTATCGATGATATAACAGAAGAAACATTCGATGAGTTGCTTGATGAAAGAATTAAGACTCATAAAACATCTGGACAAATCAGTGATGAAGATCTCGATAGAGAATTTGCTGAATTTATGCAGATTGACACCGAAGAAATTTTGGAGGAAGAAAATACTAACTTTGAAGAGTTAGAATTCAATAATGATATGAGAATTTCAACCTCAATTGAAGAACCGCCAGTAGATCTAGTTTTGAAACCTCTTCCTGATCATTTGGAATATGCATTTTTGGAAGAGAATTCTCTTCTTCCAGTTGTCATATCTTCAAAACTTAAACCTGATGAAAAAGAACGACTAGTTTCTATACTCAAAAAGCATAAAGAAGCTTTTGCTTGGAAAACTTCTGATATTCCTGGAATAAGTCCAAACTTTTGCAAACATAAAATAAATCTTGAAACTGATTCTAAACCAGTTGTTCAAAGACAACAAAGACTCAATCCAAATATGAAGGAAGTAGTTAAGAAAGAAATAATCAAACTTCTTGATGCTGGAATTATTTATCCTATTGAGGATAGCTCATGGGTGAGTCCTGTTCACTGTGTTCCTAAGAAAGGAGGAACAATTGTCGTAACTAATGAACGTAATGAACTTGTGTTGGGAATAAAATGTTCAAGTCAAAGAGCCTGCTGGAAGATGTATTGAGCCTGCTAGTTGATTTTGAAGAAGATGAAGATGTACTAACAGTACCTTCTGGGTGAGAAGGTACTGCTAGTTAATGAAGGTCCTGCAAAGTTGATGATCAAGTTGATAGATATTTATTCGTAGATATTTGTTGTATTATTAGTCTTTGTACAATGTAATACGTTATGTAGAAGTAGTTCAGTCTTCCATGTTTGTGCAGAAGAATATACAGAGTAGTTTACATTGGTAGTTGTATTTAATTGTAGGCTAGAAAAGTCCAAGTATCTTATTATATTGTGCAACTTGACAACTTGTAATAAGGGGTCCTTATCCTATAAAAGGATCCCTTAGTCACCACCTTTGTAGAATCCTTTTTTTCAACTAAGAACTTAGCAATATCCAAAAACAGAACATCACTCTAGTAACTTAGTTACATATTCACAAATCCTTAACAAACCAAAGATTCAAGGTTACTTTGTAATCCTGGTGATAGTTAGATCATCCGTATTATTTCATCAATAATATTGAATCGTTTTGTGTTACTAAAGTTGTGTTCATTGTTCATTATAACTCACGTTTACATACTCACCACCTTTGTTTTTCTTTTAAGTGTGTTATAGTAGATTCCGCATACTAAAACACATTCATTCATAAATATCTCAAACACATTATTAAGATTCACATCCCAAGTGTTTGTATAATCCTTCACAAGTGGTATCAGAGAAGCATTTAGTAATTTGTACCTTGTTGGGTTTACTAGCACATATCTTCAAGTCAAGAAGAACCTTCAAATACAACAAATTTTCTGAAAATTTAAGGTTGCTAAAACTTCATTGGCAGTTGTAAAGTTTTTGAAGAATTACAAACTTTCATTAAAAATCCAGTTCAACATTCAAAAACAAAACACATTGAAATCAGACACCATTTCATAAGGGATTGCAATGAGAAAAGGTTAATACAAGTTGTCAAAATTGATTCTGAAAAGAATTATGCAGACCTTCTCACCAAAGCTTTTGATTTAGGTAGATTCAAATACCTAGTAGGAGGTATTGGAATGATTAATCTTTGAAAAACATGTGTTTTTGTACATAAAATAACTGGTATTGACTTTTAAACATGGTACTGCTAGTTAGTCAAAAGGTACTGTCAGTTCATATTTGGTCCTGCTAGTATAAAGTTTGCTCTGTTTTGTTCATCTTGATGATTAAATGTTTACAATGCTATAAAACAAGTGCTTTGCACTTTGTTCTTTTGGTCTGCAACTAACAAATTTCATGTTGATAACAAAACAAGAAATCTTCCATACAAAAAGAGAAATATAGGTTATTTAAATCTCAGGGGAGGTAACAATCTCAGGGGAGGAAATAATAGCCCAGAATGGAAGAAAAACCAATATATGGAAGGAAAAGACAAGAGCATACAAGATGATGTAGAGGTTGAAAATGATAAGAATAGATCAAATATTCAGAAGAAATGAAGCATTCCTAAAGGAGAAAGTTCTATCTAGATCAAACTAAGGAAAGTTTCAATGCAAAGGCATGCTAATAGATGATTTCACTTGTTGAACCAAGCATCCAAGATACACAGCATCATTGCCACTTACAATTCCTCCATCCAAGGAAATTGCACCATCTTTAGGTCAATATGAAATTGGTATTCAGCTCACCAAGTTTTACAAACTTAAGAGTTGGCTAGTCCATAAGCAAACGGCTTTTGGTAAAGACACATCAAATCCGTTGATGGTTGATAGTTTACCAAAAACTATATGGTATTTAACTAACCATACTTAACAGTAAAAAGTTAACTAGTCCATAAGCAAACTGCTTTTGGTAAAGACAAATCAAATCCATTGATAGCTGATAGTTTGCTAAAAACTATAAGGGATTTTTGCTAAAATTTCAAAAAGACTGCCAAGTAAAAATTTTCTTTCAAAGGTATTAGTAGTTCAAATTTTGGTACTAGTAGAGTAAAATGGTACTGCTAGATAACCGTTGAGCCTGTCAGAAAAAGTTCTAGCTGTTGGGCCTGGTAGTTAGAATTAGCTGTTGGGGTAATTTTGTAAATTACTGATGTTATATTATATTATATTTCACATATAAAAGATCTTTTTAACCGCCTTTTCATTTACTTATTATAAATTTTCTTATTGTCGGTTAAAAGAAAAGCTCTCATAATATCTTTCATCAGTCCTTATCATAATTAACTCTAATCTTTCATCTTCTACCAGTATCACCATCAAATCCCACCATCATAATCAAGATTTTCGTTACCTTAACCATGGCAAATCTAACCTTTGTTAAACGTCACAATCAGTTAGCATTTTTGGAAAAGTCTGAGGATAATGCCTCTTTTCATCAAATAGTGGATTTTTTAAATGATTCTTATATCAGGTTTGCTTTACTTGTTAATCCCACTATTTATGAATCTCAAATTTTACAATTTTGGCAAACAGCTAAAGTTAAAACTTCTAAAAATGGGGACCAAAGGATAAAAGCCAAAGTGGATGGCAAACCCTTGACTCTTACTGAGTCATCCATTAGAAGACATCTTCATTTGGATGATTCAGATGGTATTAGTCAATTGCCTGATACTAAAATTTTTGAAAATTTGGAAAGAATGGGGTATAATGCTGATTCTACTAAACTCACCTTTCTTAAAAAGCATTTTACTCCACAATGGAGATTTTTTATCCATACAATCCTTCATTGTTTGAGCCAAAAGAAAACCTCTTGGGAGCAATTTAGTGGAAACATGGCTTCTGCTCTCATTTGCTTGGCAACAAACAGAAAATTCAATTTTTCCAAACATATTTTTGAAGGATTGGTTAAAAATGTGGATAGCGAAACAAAGTTTTTGATGTATCCAAGATTTATTCAATGCATCATTGCAAAATCAAAACATTTGTTACTTCCCCCACACTCACTTTATGAAACACCAAAACTTTCTCACAAAGTATTTTCAAACAAGTCTAAAAACTTTACACATGTGTTGGTGTTCTAACTAAGTTTTAGCACATTTGTACTTGTTGAAGATCAAAAGTTGATCATTTGGAATAGTCATGAGAAGCATACTCCTGGCTTTAAGATCATTTCTCTTTTGAATTCTTTCTTCTGCGCTTGTTGGGTTTACTTGCACATGTGTTACTAGTGCATCATTTACTGTGGAGGTGGTGATTGTGGGTTTGAATGAGTTTCCTTCTTCAATAATCTCCCAAAGTGCATAGTCTTGCACTTGGAAGTATTGTTCTACCCTCAGTCTCCACATATCAAACTCATTTTGTTTGAGTAATGGAAGTTTTGCAGCAACATTAGTTTGAATGTGTTCAACGTCCATTGTTCTTTTAAATCGTAAATATCAGCCTAGCTCTGATACCACTTGTGAAGGATTATACAAACACTTGGGATGTGAATCTTAATGATGTGTTTGAGATATTTATGAATGAATGTGTTTTAGTATGCGGAATCTACTATAACACACTTAAAAGAAAAACAAAGGTGGTGAGTATGTAAATGTGAGTTATAATGAACAATGAACACAACTTTAGTAACACAAAACGATTCAATATTATTGATGAAATAATACGGATGATCTAACTATCACCAGGATTACAAAGTAACCTTGAATCTTTGATTTGTTAAGGATTTGTGAATTAGTAACTAAGTTACTAGAGTGATGTTCTGTTTTTGGATATTGCTAAGTTCTTAGTTGAAAAAGGGATTTTTAATGATACAAATAGTACTGCTATTGTCAATGTAAATAATGGTGTTAAGAAAATTGTACCCATAGTCAAGCATTTGATTTTGGATCCAAAGAACTTGTCCACAACAACTTGCACCAGCAACATATTTTGCTTCAGTTGTAGAGTTGGCCACCATTGTTTGTTTCTTGCATTGCCAAGATATGAGTCTGCAACCAAGAAATTGACATCCACCTGTAACACCCCAACCCGACAAGGGTACAGGTATCACACAAATGGTTTCATATCAGATATAACAAAGCATACATTCAAAAGTGATACAAAGATTCTCAAGAGTTACAAAGGGAATACTGAAATTTCAAGGTTACAAAAACGGATACCATTTCTAACAATAAAATAACTTCTAATCATCTCTAGGCCAAAATAACTGTCAAGCCTTCTAGATCCAACAGTCTCTTCACTCATACCCATCTTCCATCTAAAACCTGCCGCACACGAAAAGAAAACGTGCGGCTGAGCTTACAAAGCCCAGTGAAACAGATATATAATAAACGGAAACGAAAGTAAACGGAAATAATCAGATGTAGCATAATGAATGATATAAATAAGGTACAAGAGTAAAGGTTTAGGATAGTCATCCACCACGAGCCCAGAAACTCAAAGTCATAATCTCAAAGTCACATCTCAAAATCATAGCCTCACAATCAGAGGGGATACCTCTCAGGCAACCAGATAATATGAGGGGTGGCCTCATGTATCAAATGGGGTGGAGTAGCTAGCTCCCAGAAATGTGAAAGGCGTGTAATGCACACAAGCACCAGTCACCTCAAAGTCATACTCAAAGTCATAGTTAAATCCACTACACATACATGCCTAGGATTGCAATCCATACGCCCCCACTCAAAGTCAATCTCAAAGTCATACTCAAAATCATAGTAGCCATGGCAGATAATATAAAAGGGGACGGCGTGAGAAATCACTCCCCCACACAGGAGTCATGCCAGTGGTGCATCACAGACATGGCCAGGTTACCTTCCTGGCTAGGAAACAGAAAGGTGGCTCGGGTATCAAACTAAGAGTCATATCTCAAGGTCATCTCAAAGTCATATATCAGAAATGCATCTCAACGTCATATCAAAGCATATCTCAAGGTCATGTCAAAAGTGAATCTCAAAGTCATATGAAAAGGTTCATATCAAAAGTTCAAAGAAAAGGGTCAAAGTATCAGATGGTCAAATCTTAAAAAGGTTTAATATCAGAGTACTTTTCAAAAGGTTTTCTCTTAAGGTTCATTTAAAAACAATCATTCAAAAATAGTTTTCATAAATGGTCTTTCAATTAGTTTTCATAAAACGAACTTCAAAATAGTTTTCTTAAAGTCAATATATCATGCTTGAAAAACTCTTTCAAAATACTTTACTTAAAACATTTCCATCTCATATCAAAAAGGTCTTCATATCATAGGTTCAAAATCAGAGATCAAAGGTCGCAGCAAAGGTGTCATAGCAAGGGATCGTAACAGAGTATCAATCAGAGAATTTAACAGATCAGAAAAGAATCATAGGAAACCTTACAGAGAAGGTCAGAATATCTGTACCTTATACCGATGACAAAGCAAAATGAGGAAATGACCAAACAGGAATGGGAATCACTTCTTCTTCACAGAACCTAGACGAATTAGAAGTTGAGGGTTACTCAATAGTTCATTTCAAACCAGATTTCTCCTTTTAGGTTGTCTTTCCATTTTAGGTAACCTTCTATTTTTAGACAGTTTCCATTCTTAGTAAGTTTCCATTTTTAGTAATATGGGGTATCATCATAATTAATGGAAGCAAGTTATCTTTTATCATACTTTCACATTCGGTCCTTAAGGTTTCACAATTTACATTTTATACCTTTATATTCCAGAAGTTACACTTTAAACCTTCAAGTATTCGTAGTTACACATTAAACCCTTAACTCATCAATTTTACACAATGATCACTTATTTTAACATGTTATATGAATGAACCCTTAATTATTCATAATTTACACATTAGATCCCTCTAGTTTCCAAAGTTACATATTTAGTCCCTAAACTTACAATTTCAATCTTTAATTATAAATAATTACATATTAAGTCATTAAATTATCAAAATGACACATAACCCCCTGAATATATTTAATTACTCAAAACAGTACCAAGTTTCCAGAAATTACATGTTTAGTCCCTCTAATTAATTTAATTACCAATCGAATCATAACTAAGACATAAATACATTTTAGCCCTTCAAAATACAAAAATGACACAAGACCCCCTCAACTTATATTTTATACAGAAAGTACACATTCCAAAATAAGTTTTAAAAATAACCCAAGAGTTTTAAAAGTTACAAAACCTACCCTAACATTTTAATACAAATCGTTAATCCCTTTAAAATCATGAAATCAAACCCTAATCTTTCCAAACCATTTTTAATCATTACTTAATCATTAAACACTGTTTATAATCATAAGAACAAACCCTAGATCCTCATATTCAAATCGTACACATTTATATATCTTTTATACGCTTTTAATATAAAACCCGATTATACAACTTAATTCAAAGTAATTAGATCTAGGCCATGAAAATTCTCCCCAATATTTTCCAGGTCATATAACATTATAACACATCCAAATAATTATACTTGTAGCCCAGATAAATCGTATAGTATTTTATACAAGTTTTATACGTTTTCATGGCCATAATCTCGTTTAATTCATAGAACGTGCATGGATCTGTATAAGCATTTTATTTGGAGTTCTTAGATCATATAAGGTCTGAAAAAAAAAAAATACCAAAACCAGATTTGAACGTGTGGAGTGAGTGCACGAATTCTTTTTATACGCGTATAGCCAAGATGAACCGAAAATCACCGCGACTTCTCGAACAACCTTCAAACCTTGAAATCATTTTTCCCCAGGTATATTCGACATAAGGATCATGGGAAAAATAGTAAACGAATTTTATAGAGGTCGTGGAATTGAATAACAAAATTACCTTGTATGATACGCTCGATAGGAATTAATTCCTCAAAAATAGGAAAAACGACCAAGAACACCTTCACCACTATTTTTCATAGGTTGTAAACGTTACAAGGAGTGTTAGAAAAATGAGAAATGAATTTTGTGATGATCGAATGAATTATAACGAATTATACCTCTTTTATGCTTATCGACAAGAAAAGATTCACCAAGATCAAACCGGCCTTCAAACAATTCGATGGCTATTATTCCTAGCTCCTTTGGATGATGATCAATCACAGAAAAATGCTTAGATGATTTGTGGAATTCGATTGGAGGCTTGGAGGATTTGTTTGTGTTTTGTTTTAGATCGGCAATATTAGGGTTTGACAAAAGAAAATGTGTGATTTATTTAAAAAGGATTTTGGCCGAGTCTTAGGGGGAACTCTTGACCAAAATCATGGCAATATGGCTGGGAATTGATTAGGATTGATTTTCTTTCAAATTTGCCATATTTAAACCATATTTCTTATCTTTAAAATACATAATATTTTACTTAATTAGTATACGGCTCATATGGGGGGTATTTTGGTAATTTCACACTTGTATAAATGTTAAATGAAGTTCTCAAAATTATTTGGGATCATAACTTGTGCATTGCCAGAAGTTTGGAATTTTTAAGATACTTTACAAGCCGTTAAATAAATTTTCAGTCTTGTAGGGGCAATTTGGTCATTTTACATGCTTTTCAGATTTTAGGTGTTACAACTTCTTCCCCTCTAACAGAAAAATTTCGTCCTCGAAATTTGCAAAGGAATTAGAAATGAAAGGATCGGAAACAAAACAGAAACACATTATGCTGAGTTTGAATCCAAATGATAACGTATCAATGTACGACTGTTAATCGAATTCTCTAGGAAAAGGTACAACCAACACGTAGGGTTAACATCGAATTGATTAGGCGAACTAAATGAGAATACATCGAATCGTAGCAATCATGAGGTGGTGCAAACGTACTCTTCAGCTTTTCAAATAGTCTCGGCTTCAAAAGAGCCTTCCAAAGGTGTTCTCATAAACAAACAGGTCTTGTTTTCTCAGAATCCAGAATCTCATATCTTAACTCGTAGCAGATCAAAACGAACAGATTTAATGAATGCGGAACGTATACATAGCAGAACAGATTGAATCCATACGGACAGAAAGCATAACGTTAGACATCATCAAATGGCAGAAAGCCCCATAATAGAATTTAAGATCATTATCGGAAGTGCAGAGATCAGTAAAACGCTCGTCGAGCATCCAAACGTATCAAGTCGAATATCAAAGACAGCAATTAACTGGATAGGTAGAATGAATCCAAAGTCTTACAAATCGCGGATGTTCTAATCAGAGGTCAATTTCTAAGCTTCATAGGTACTTCTAAGATATCCTATGCCCACGATGAGTGCACGTTATATGGTGTAAGTATTATCACGTTGATCAGGCGTCATAATACTAGCACCACATAAGTATGCCCTTATGATGGTCATACTTTATCTCAAGTCGTAATCAGAACCACCTATCTTAATCCACCTAGTACTTCTATAGACATCAAAGATCAACTAAATACAAATGTCAAAATCCAAAGACGAAACAAAACTATCCGCACGAGTATCAAAATCCCAGATTTCCGAACTAACGTGAGGTACGCCGTTACTAACATCATATCTTCCATCATTATCCAAAAACTCTTAAACCGGTTATCATCGAACATACGAAAATAGGCACAACTGATATGCTACTCGAGAACTTAGATCATAAGAGAATCTTTTAACGATATGACGAAACTTAATAGAGTCAACTAAAGCGAATTTTAGTCGCTAAGAATTCCGGTCTGAACAGAATCAATTCTTCCAAATATGAAGGATTTGTTTTACAACTTTCGCTCATTCAACACATCCAACCTCTTCAAGTCTGGTAAATCTGTCTTCATCTGTCTATCAATCGGAAAGTGAAAACCATCATCAGGAACTTGTGTCTGGTTCGCTGAGCCTCCTGCAGTTCTTCTTGTAATGTGATAGGTATTGTGGATTTCGGGAATGATCTTTAAGTCTCTTCATCATACAGTCTGCTTCCGCTCTCAATTCATCTTAGTACAACCAAGATGAATAGGGAAGTGAGACTGTGCGTCTTCATCAGCTCCGGGTTCGCCGTCTTGACTAAACTTCTTCTTCTGCATCACCAACACTTCTGTCTTGAAAAGGAATGTCTTCACTCTTCAGGGTAGTCTCCGATGTTGTTAACTCCAGATCAGGCAAGGAACACCATTGTCTCAACAATATCCAACTCCCAAATTGCACAAGTGATCATCAAATTTCTAGCATGGTGCAAAATAGTCTCCATGCTCTTCCCTTTTTGTTCCAATGAATAGGTATGATCTGTCCGACGTCTTTGCTAGATACCCAGACAATCATGTCAAATCTTACTTCCTATGCCGGTGCAAAACTTGGTGGTCCATCGGGGAATCCAATTCAAAAAGTTCCAGGACGCTAAACAATGTTCAAAACAATGCTCATGTTCAGAGAGTTCAAACGCTAAGAGCTTCTAAGATAAGGTTTAGTCGTTGAAATACGAAATGGTTTCTAGGAACACTTCAGTACTCGAACAACATAACTTCAAGGGATGCCAAAATCAATGCGGAAAGTTAAAGTTCTGACTTATATAGCTGAGATGAGTTCTAACAGATTTACAAAGGTGAAGCACACATCGCACAAAATTTATTTCAATCATTTCTCAAATCTTATTCGGAAGAATTCTCAAAATCCAACGGAAGTACGCGAAACGTTAATGCCATAAGAAATTCGAGATAAAATTCTAAACAATACAGTTACTAGACTCTTAACTTCATACTTAGGTTGGTTTACTTGCAGTAGATTCCAAGTCTGAATCCTCCTCCTCTTCCTCGCTGATCCATCCGTTCCGGTTCCCTTCTGACTGGGGAAGTGGCTGGCTTGCGAAACCCCAATAAGTGTATCTTCCTTCATCTTCTATGCGATCCACAAATCCGTACAAATTGCGAGGTTCAACTCGTACCACTCCTCCTTCTTCTGAAAACCTGGGGTCTCTTCCCTGGTATCTAGTTACAATGTCCTCTTCATCTGTTATTTCTGCCACGTGCAGCTGTTCTTCCGTCCCACTTATATTCATGATGGTCCTCCTTTCTTCGATCCGGCCCGGCCACATCCTAGTGGGGATCAATATCCTCTTGGCAATCCTCCTCAATTTTCCGGTCCTCTTCCGGCCGATGGCGAACCTAGTTGTCCAACGATATCTGTGGCGTGCTGGAGGTGCCATGCTGAAAATGACATAAACGATACTAGGTATTAGAATTCGGTGGTGTCAAAATTTACTCGAAACTCAAGAAATTCACGAAAATATCATCGAACGAGCGATCGGTCAAAATTTATCAAGCAGATCGGCAACGTAAATCTTATTATTCGGAAATGCGATGAGAATATCCTTATACCCGTAGTTATGAACTACAAGACTTCCCGCAAGGACACGGATGGGTGCAACAACTCGAATAGGGTCGGGAGATTCATAGGTACTTATCAAAACAAAAGACAAATAACAAAACATATCCAATACGTCATTGCCATGGAGGTTCTCAGAATGCCTGAAGAGGCGTCAAAGTGATTAACAACAGAATCAGAGGCAACTGAGAGTCTTTATCCAAAATGACTACCATAAGGGATCTGAAGATAAGGATCAAATAGTGTCTGCCAATAATTATGAAATTTCTCAATACTTTCCAAATTTTATCAGGTTCAAATCTAGGTGGTGCAAAGCATAAGCTTTTGATTTCCAAAAGAGATATCAACCGGCTCTAACCAGAAGCAAGGCACGAATCAGAGTAATGCGGAATCAATGATACTCACACAGATGTCTTAGTCTACCCATTCCTCACTTAGGTTCCTATAGGGAGATCCTAAAGCAATTTCTCAAAGGTTGTCCTACGAGCGCCTACAGGGAAAACTTAGTGGTCCTAACTTACACAGGCCAAGGGTAAATGTATTACGAATCGCAGCCTGTCGCTCTGATACCATAATTGTAACACCCCAACCCGACAAGGGTACAGGTATCACGCAAATGGTTTCATATCAGATATAACAAAGCATACATTCAAAAGTGATACAAAGATTCTCAAGAGTTACAAAGGGAATATTGAAATTTCAAGGTTACAAAAACGGATACCATTTCTAACAATAAAATAACTTCTAATCATCTCTAGGCCAAAATAACTGTCAAGCCTTCTAGATCCAACAGTCTCTTCACTCATACCCATCTTCCATCTAAAACCTGCCGCACACGAAAAGAAAACGTGCGGCTGAGCTTACAAAGCCCAGTGAAACAGATATATAATAAACGGAAACGAAAGTAAACGGAAATAATCAGATGTAGCATAATGAATGATATAAATAAGGTACAAGAGTAAAGGTTTAGGATAGTCATCCACCACGAGCCCAGAAACTCAAAGTCATAATCTCAAAGTCACATCTCAAAATCATAGCCTCACAATCAGAGGGGATACCTCTCAGGCAACCAGATAATATGAGGGGTGGCCTCATGTATCAAATGGGGTGGAGTAGCTAGCTCCCAGAAATGTGAAAGGCGTGTAATGCACACAAGCACCAGTCACCTCAAAGTCATACTCAAAGTCATAGTTAAATCCACTACACATACATGCCTAGGATTGCAATCCATACGCCCCCACTCAAAGTCAATCTCAAAGTCATACTCAAAATCATAGTAGCCATGGCAGATAATATAAAAGGGGACGGCGTGAGAAATCACTCCCCCACACAGGAGTCATGCCAGTGGTGCATCACAGACATGGCCAGGTTACCTTCCTGGCTAGGAAACAGAAAGGTGGCTCGGGTATCAAACTAAGAGTCATATCTCAAGGTCATCTCAAAGTCATATATCAGAAATGCATCTCAACGTCATATCAAAGCATATCTCAAGGTCATGTCAAAAGTGAATCTCAAAGTCATATGAAAAGGTTCATATCAAAAGTTCAAAGAAAAGGGTCAAAGTATCAGATGGTCAAATCTTAAAAAGGTTTAATATCAGAGTACTTTTCAAAAGGTTTTCTCTTAAGGTTCATTTAAAAACAATCATTCAAAAATAGTTTTCATAAATGGTCTTTCAATTAGTTTTCATAAAACGAACTTCAAAATAGTTTCCTTAAAGTCAATATATCATGCTTGAAAAACTCTTTCAAAATACTTTACTTAAAACATTTCCATCTCATATCAAAAAGGTCTTCATATCATAGGTTCAAAATCAGAGATCAAAGGTCGCAGCAAAGGTGTCATAGCAAGGGATCGTAACAGAGTATCAATCAGAGAATTTAACAGATCAGAAAAGAATCATAGGAAACCTTACAGAGAAGGTCAGAATATCTGTACCTTATACCGATGACAAAGCAAAATGAGGAAATGACCAAACAGGAATGGGAATCACTTCTTCTTCACAGAACCTAGACGAATTAGAAGTTGAGGGTTACTCAATAGTTCATTTCAAACCAGATTTCTCCTTTTAGGTTGTCTTTCCATTTTAGGTAACCTTCTATTTTTAGACAGTTTCCATTCTTAGTAAGTTTCCATTTTTAGTAATATGGGGTATCATCATAATTAATGGAAGCAAGTTATCTTTTATCATACTTTCACATTCGGTCCTTAAGGTTTCACAATTTACATTTTATACCTTTATATTCCAGAAGTTACACTTTAAGCCTTCAAGTATTCGTAGTTACACATTAAACCCTTAACTCATCAATTTTACACAATGATCACTTATTTTAACATGTTATACGAATGAACCCTTAATTATTCATAATTTACACATTAGATCCCTCTAGTTTCCAAAGTTACATATTTAGTCCCTAAACTTACAATTTCAATCTTTAATTATAAATAATTACATATTAAGTCATTAAATTATCAAAATGACACATAACCCCCTGAATATATTTAATTACTCAAAACAGTACCAAGTTTCCAGAAATTACATGTTTAGTCCCTCTAATTAATTTAATTACAAATCGAATCATAACTAAGACATAAATACATTTTAGCCCTTCAAAATACAAAAATGACACAAGACCCCCTCAACTTATATTTTATACAGAAAGTACACATTCCAAAATAAGTTTTAAAAATAACCCAAGAGTTTTAAAAGTTACAAAACCTACTCTAACATTTTAATACAAATCGTTAATCCCTTTAAAATCATGAAATCAAACCCTAATCTTTCCAAACCATTTTTAATCATTACTTAATCATTAAACACTATTTATAATCATAAGAACAAACCCTAGATCCTCATATTCAAATCGTACACATTTATATATCTTTTATACGCTTTTAATATAAAACCCGATTATACAACTTAATTCAAAGTAATTAGATCTAGGCCATGAAAATTCTCCCCAATATTTTCCAGGTCATATAACATTATAACACATCCAAATAATTATACTTGTAGCCCAGATAAATCGTATAGTATTTTATACAAGTTTTATACGTTTTCATGGCCATAATCTCGTTTAATTCATAGAACGTGCATGGATCTGTATAAGCATTTTATTTGGAGTTCTTAGATCATATAAGGTCTGAAAAAAAAAATACCAAAACCAGATTTGAACGTGTGGAGTGAGTGCACGAATTCTTTTTATACGCGTATAGCCAAGATGAACCGAAAATCACCGCGACTTCTCGAACAACCTTCAAACCTTGAAATCATTTTTCCCCAGGTATATTCGACATAAGGATCATGGGAAAAATAGTAAACGAATTTTATAGAGGTCGTGGAATTGAATAACGAAATTACCTTGTATGATACGCTCGATAGGAATTAATTCCTCAAAAATAGGAAAAACGACCAAGAACACCTTCACCACTATTTTTCATAGGTTGTAAACGTTACAAGGAGTGTTAGAAAAATGAGAAATGAATTTTGTGATGATCGAATGAATTATAACGAATTATACCTCTTTTATGCTTATCGACAAGAAAAGATTCACCAAGATCAAACCGGCCTTCAAACAATTCGATGGCTATTATTCCTAGCTCCTTTGGATGATGATCAATCACAGAAAAATGCTTAGATGATTTGTGGAATTCGATTGGAGGCTTGGAGGATTTGTTTGTGTTTTGTTTTAGATCGGCAATATTAGGGTTTGACAAAAGAAAATGTGTGATTTATTTAAAAAGGATTTTGGCCGAGTCTTAGGGGGAACTCTTGACCAAAATCATGGCAATATGGCTGGGAATTGATTAGGATTGATTTTCTTTCAAATTTGCCATATTTAAACCATATTTCTTATCTTTAAAATACATAATATTTTACTTAATTAGTATACGGCTCATATGGGGGGTATTTTGGTAATTTCACACTTGTATAAATGTTAAATGAAGTTCTCAAAATTATTTGGGATCATAACTTGTGCATTGCCAGAAGTTTGGAATTTTTAAGATACTTTACAAGCCGTTAAATAAATTTTCAATCTTGTAGGGGCAATTTGGTCATTTTACATGCTTTTCAGATTTTAGGTGTTACATCCACCAGTTGTGGATTTTCTGTCTAGAGTTGCACCAGCATAGTCACTATCAGAATAAGCCACCAAATCAAAAGATGATTCCCTTGGATACCATAGACCCAACCTAGGTTGACCCTTGAGATATCTAAAGATTCTTTTGACTGCTGTGAGATGAGAAACTTTGGGATGTACTTGAAACCTTGCACATACACACACTAAGAACATGATATCTGGTCTTGATGATGTAAGGTACATCAAAGACCCAATCATTGATCTATAATTGTGCAAATCCACATCTTCACCCTCAGCATCTTTTAGTAACCCTTTTTCTGAATCCAATGGTGTACTTGCAACCTTAGAATCAGCAAACTGAAATTTCCTTAGGATCTCTGCTACATACTTATCTTGGCTGATAAATATGCCTTCTTTTGATTGTTTTACTTGGAGACCCAGAAAGAAAGTAAGTTCCCCCATGGAACTCATTTCAAACTTACTATGCATAAGTTTTTCAAACTCTACACACAAGTCTTGGTTTGTGGATCCAAAGATAATGTCATCAACATAAATTTGCACTAGCAAGATGTCTTTCTTGGTTCTTTTGATGAACAAAGTTGGATCAATCTTGCCTCTTTGGAATCCATTTTCTAATAGATAGAAAGCCAATGTTTCATACCATGCCCTAGGAGCTTGGTGTAGACCATAAAGAGCCTTGGTAACCCTATACACCTTGTCTGGATACTCTGCATCAATGAAGCCTGGAGGTTGAGAAACATACACTTCTTCTCCAATAGTACCATATAAGAAGGCACTCTTGACATCCATTTGGTAAACAGTGAAGCCTATGAAAGAAGCATAGGCCAAGAATAGCCTAATTGCTTCAAGTCTTGCAACTGGAGCAAAAACCTCTTCATAATCTACCCCTTCTTCTTGAGTATATCCTTGGGCCACCAATCTTTCTTTGTTTCTGATCACTATCCCCCTTTCATCTTTCTTGTTTCTGAACACCCATTTGGTTCCAATTGCCCAGTGTCCTTTGGGCAAATCAACCAATTTCCAAACCTTCTGAAGCTTGAATTGAAGAAGTTCTTCTTGCATTGCTTCAACCCAACTTGCATCATCTAAGGCTTTGTTAATGTTTTTGGGTTCAACCTGTGAAAGAAAACATGAAAACAGGCATATGTTGGCAACTTCATGATTCTTTTCTTCATAGATAGATGAGATAAACCCTTCTTGGTCTGAAGTCAAGACTTGAGATCTTGTTCTAACACCAGAATCAATGCTACCAATCACATCATCAGTGGAGTGATCTTTGAGAATTCTTGTGTTGTGTGTTGTAGGAACTTCATAGGTAAATGAAAGATTGCCAATCCCCACATCTTCTGGTAAAGAATCATCTGATTGAACATTTAATGGTTCAGCAGTACCAATTTCTGAACTGGCAGTACCATCTGGTGAACTAGCAGTACCATTGTCATTTGCACTACTTTCTTGATTCTCTTGACCTTGAGTTCCATGATCATCTTCAGTACCTTCATTTGTTGTATTTGAAGGTTCTTCTTGACTTGAAGATAAATCCAATCCTTTCCAAATTGGCATCCAGATGTAATCTTGATCTTTAGGTGTTTCAACATTGTCTTCAAAACCTGAATTATCATTAGTATTTTTACCTGAAACAGGCACATAATTCATAGATTCTGAAAGCCTATCAATGTCAAACATCCAATCTGGTCCAATGCCTTTAACATTTGCTAGTTTTTCTTGAAACTCCATGTGCAAATTTTCTTCCACTATACTAGTGCAACTATTATACACTCTATAGGCCTTACTTTGCAAAGAATACCCTATCAAATAGCCTTCATCAGCTTTTCCTTCAAACTTGCCTAAATGATCTTTGGTATTGAGAATAGTGACATGACATCCAAAAGGTCTCATAAAACTTGAAGACGGTGTTCTACCAAAGAAAAGTTCATAAGGAGTCTTTTTATGTGGTTTAATCACAAGAACCCTGTTCTGCACATAACAAGCAGTACCTACTGCTTCAGCCCAAAATGAAATAGGAAACTTAGAGTCTACTAACATTGTTCTAGCAGCCTCTATAAGTGTTCTATTTTTCCTTTCTGCTACTCCATTTTGCTGTGGGGTTCTAGCTACACTAAATTCTCCTTTTATTCCTTTTTCTTTGCAAAATTCATCCATAACCCTATTCTTGAATTCTGTCCCATAGTCACATTTGATGACTTTGACTTTCTTATCAGATTGGTTTTCTACCTCAGTTATATAAGATTTAAGGATCTCACTTGTTTCATGCTTAGATTTTAAAAAGAAAACCCAAGAGAATCTGCTGTAATCATCAGTAACTACAAGACAATATTTTTTACCATTCAAGCTACTCACATTAGTAGGACCAAAAAGATCTATATGAAGCATATACAAAGCTTGAGAAATTGATTAGTGGGTCTTGGGCTTACAAGAAGCTCTATGTTGTTTGCCTTTTTGACAATCAACACAGGTTTGGTCATTTTGAAAAATCATTTTGGGTAAACCTCTAACCAAATCATATTTTGCAATTGTATTGATTGTTTTAAAGTTTACATGACCAAGCCTTCTATGCCAAAGCATAGATTCATCCAATGAGGCTTTTGCTACTAAGTAAGTTAAACTCTCCTTAGGATCAATGTTCTTTAAATCAACACTGTACATATTGTTCCTTTTTGGGATTTTAAGAAGGATCTGATCTTCATCAGGCATTTTAAAATCAGAAGAAAGAACCATACATTCATTCTCAGTAAAGAGAACATTGTTCTTTTTGTCACACATTTGTGAGACACTAAGTAGATTAAACTGAAGTTCTTTCACAAAGTACACATTTTCAAAATCTAATTTACTGGTTTTGATTGTACCTTTTCCAGTAATCTTTCCTTTGATTCCTCCCCCAAAGGTAACATATCCTCCTTCAATTGTTTTGAAGTCTGTTAGGAATTAAATATTCATGAAGTTCTTAATCGGGAAATACTCCAAGTATGTTTCTGCTGATGATGTTGACTCTGCTGTTTAGTGCAATGACTCTGCTGATAGGCTTAACAACTCTGCTGATGATTCTGCTGATAGCGATAGATTGTTCCTACTGATAGAGAACACTCTGCTGATTAAGAGGATAAGATCGAAAAGATATTTATTGTATTTTGGTCAAACATATACGGTAGATAATATCTTACTCCATGTGCTTTAGTTTAACAAGTTGTATACATAGATACATGTTGTATCTTATGTACTGACACAATATAAGCATAAGTTAAACAAGAGAGTCGGCCAAGACTTTAAGCAATTTGTAAAGATCTCTTGCAACTATAAAAGAGATCTTAGACTTAGATATTAAACACACTCAATAGATAACATATGCACATGCAAAAACAAAGAACATATAACTGTTAGAACAAGAACAAAACAATATCACAAGTCTAGAACTTAAGATTCAAGGTTGTAACCCTAGTGATAATCTCAAGATCACTCGTATTATTTTGAATAATATTGAATCGTTTAAGTGAAAACTTTCTTTGTTCATTGTTAAGTTAACATAACATAATTCTTCCATTTCCATAGCATATATAACCCTCTAAGTGTGATTAAGTAAATTCCGCATACTTAATTACATAGACTCAATATATCATTTCACACAAAGTATACAAGGTTTAACCACCTTAACCGTGTGACGAATCTCCCTCAGTTGGTATCAGAGCCAGGCTGATATAATTGAATTAGAAGAAACAGAAATGGATGCACATGATGCTCAAACAAATGTTGCTGCAAAGTTGCCCATGATCAAACCCAATGAGTTTGAGTTATGGAGGATGAGAATTGAGCAATATTTCATGGTCCAAGATTACACTCTTTGGGACATCATTATATATGGTGATTCTTTTTCACCAAGCTACTCAGAGGTTGTCCTAGAAGGTAAAACAAGCAGGAAAAGAAATACTGGACCAGTGTCAAATGAAGAGAAGATACTGAAGAGAAATGATCAGAAAGCAAGAAATTTATTGCTTATGACCATTCCAGGTGAACAGATGTTATCTTTCAACAAGTATCTTGATGCAAAAACTCTTTTTGAAGAAATTTGTGCATATTTTGGTGGTAATGAGACTACCAAAAAGACACAGAAGACATTACTAAAGCAACAATTTGAAAACTTTACTGCTTTTAGTAATGAGTCTCTTGATAAGCTATTCTCAAGGTTACACAAGCTTGTCAGTCAGTTGGCTGTGTTAGGTGTTGAGACAGAAAAGGAAGATCTCAACATGAAGTTTTTGAGAAGTCTACCTGATGAGTTCCATACTCATGTTATTGTCTGGATGAACAAACCAGACATTGAAACAATGAAGCTCAATGATTTGTACAACAACTTCAAAATTGTTGAACAAAGTCTTAGAAAGTCTGGAATTTATGGTACTAGTTCTGGGAACGTGGCATTTTTGTCATCTCCTAGTATTGGTAAGTCTGAAGAGGTAGAAGAAGTTGAAGGTGTTTCTATTGCTACCCATGGTGGTCCTTCTACTAGTATACAAAAGACTGTTGCAGGATTTGGTGATCCAGCATTCTATGTATTCATGTCTAGTCAATCTAGTGGTTCTCCTCTAAATCATGAAGACCTAGAGCAGGTTGATGGTGATGATTTGGAAGAGATGGACATCAAATGGCAGGTTGCTTTGCTCAGCATGAGAGCCAAGAAGCATTGGCAAAGAACTGGGAAGCAAATTACCATAAATGGTAATGATACTGCTGGGTTTGATAAAAAGAAAGTGGAGTGTTTCAACTGTCATAGGTTAGGACACTTTGCTAAGGAGTGTAGAAGCCCAAGGAAGCAAGAGAATAGAAACACATGGTATAAGCAAGATAGGAAAAAGGAAGTTACTGTTGAAGAGCCAAAGGCTATGTTGGCTATTGATGGTATTGGTTATGATTGGAGCTCTATGGCTATTACAGAGGATGCACCACCAAATGCTGCTCTTATGGCCAATGAATTTGCTCTAATGGCCCATTCTGATTCAGAGGTAAACAATATTACATCTTGTACTGAATCATGTCCTAATCTTAAAGCTTATGAAGACCTTAATAAGAGATTTGAAGCTCATAGAGAAGAGCTACTTAACTCTCTTTTTAATTTGGCTAATCACAAAAGAGGTCTAGCTGTTTTAGAAAAACAAGTCTTACATTTTAAAGATAATGAAATTCATTTTGTTGATGACATCAATATACTAAAAAATGACATTAAGATCAGAGATGAGTGTATTGTTGAGTTGAATGATTCATTAGCTAAACATAAAAATGAAAGAGAAAATGTAAAGGTCTCTGTGGATGTTTTAGCACATTCCTCAGAAGGATTCAATAAACTTTGGGAAGCCCAAGTTATTGATAAGGTTAATTCTGGTGTTGGATTTAAGTCTGTACCCCCACCATACAGAGGTGTTCATTCACCTCCAGGTATTGATTTAGCACACACAGGGTTACCTGAGTTTCAAGAACCAATCATGGAATATGGTTCTAAGGTCACTAAATCTCCAAAGATAGAAAAGGTAAGTAAAAGTTTAGATAAAACTTTATCTTATCAGGACAAGGTGTCCTTTGTTAAGAAAGGAGATGCTACAGTTGTTGAAGATTGCACAACTGATAGTGATAGTGAAGAAGAACAGGTTATGTCTAAACCTGTAGTGGTTAAGAAAGTAGGAACAAGTATTCCTAAGATAGTCAATCACAACACTAACAGGCCTAAGTCAAATGTTAAGACTGTTAGGAAACCAGTTAGATATTGTGAACAATATAGAACTACAAACAAGCCCAGAGGTAACCAAAGAAATTGGAACAACCTCAAGTCTAACCAATTAGGTGATGACTTTGATTTTTATAATAAAGCTTGTTATACATGTGGTAGTTTTGACCATCTTGCAGCTTTCTGCAACCAATGGGTATCTGGGTATGAAAACCATAGAGTGAATCACAAAAGGCAAACACCTAAATCTCACTTTCACTCTAGTTCTAAGAAATCAAACCCCAGAGTAGTCAAAAGCAAGTCTATCTCAAAATCTGATTCTGCTGATAGACCAAATGATCCTGCTGATAGTCAAATTTTACTCTGCTGCTCGACCATTTATGACTATTAACCCAAAATTAACAGCTAAGGGTGCAAAAACATTTTTCAAACATGCACCTACAACTGTTCTAAGTCCCATTCAATCAAAATCAGTGGTCCATAAACAAATTTGGAGACCAAAGGGTAGAACTACAAAGTTAGCAGATTCTGCTGATAAGTGTGTGGTTCACTCTGCTGATAAGGGAAAAAGGACAAATGCTGTTAAGGCCTCAGCATGTTGGATTCATAAATCCAATGTTGCATCAACTATCTTTAAAAGATTAAATTACATTGATGCAAGAGGCAGATCCAAGTCAGTAATGGCTTGGATCCCCAAAGAAAACTAACACTCTTTTTGTGTGCAGGAACATTCAACTGATAAACAAGAAGATCAAGGATACTCAGATAGTGGATGTTCAAGGCATATGACAGGAAACATGTCTTATCTTTCAGATTTTGAAGCTTTCAATGGAGGATATGTTACCTTTGGAGGTGGTTTTCGTGGAAAAATTTCTGGTAAAGGTACAATTAAAACCGGAAATTTAGATTTTGAAGATGTGTACTATGTACAAGAGTTAAAGTATAATCTTTTTAGTGTCTCACAAATGTGTGACAAAAAGAATAATGTTCTTTTTACTGATACTGAATGTCTTGTTCTGTCTAAGGATTTTAAGATGCCTGATGAAAGTCAAGTGCTTCTTAGAATTCCTAGAAAGGCCAATATGTATAGTGTTGATATGAAGAATATTATTTCTAAAAAGGAGTTAACTTGTCTTGTTGCAAAGGCCACATTGGATGAATCAATGTTATGGCATAGAAGGCTTGGTCATATTAATTTCAAAACCATAAATAAAATTGTTAAGAATGGTTTGGTAAGAGGTTTACCTCTAAAAGATTTGAAAATGATCAAACATGCATTGCTTGTCTAAAAGGCAAACAACACAAAGCCACTTGTAAGCCCAAGATTTTTAACTCTATCAATCAGTCATTGTTTATGCTTCATATGGACTTATTTGGACCTGTTTCAGTAAGGAGTATACAGCATAAGAAATATTGTCTTGTTATAACTGATGACTATAGCAGATTTACATGGGTTTTCTTTTTAGTGTCTAAGGATGAAACTTCAAGCATCCTTAAGGACTTCATTACGCAGATAGAAAATCAAGTAAGCAAGAAAGTAAAAGTCATTAGGAGTGATAATGGGACAGAGTTTAGAAATAGAGTTATGGATGATTTACTACAGAGAAAAAGGTATTAAGAGAGAATATAGTGTTGCTAGAACACCACAACAGAATGGTGTGGCTGAAAGAAAGAATAGAACACTAATTGAAGCTGCTAGAACAATGTTAGCTGATTCTAAGCTACCAATAATCTTTTGGGCAGAGGCAATCAACACTGCTTGCTATGTTCAAAATAGAGTTTTAGTTGTGCAGCCTCACAATAAGACATCATATGAACTTTTTAATGGTAGAACTCCTGCAATAGGATTTCTTAGACCTTTTGGATGTCATGTGACAATTCTCAATACCTTAGACCATTTAGGAAAATTTGATGTTAAAGCAGATGAAGGTTTCTTAGTTGGATATTCTCTTGTTAGCAAAGCTTTTAGAGTTTACAACTTAAGAACTGAGAAAGTACAGGAAGAACTGCATGTGGAGTTTCTGGAAAACAAATCCAATGTAGTAGGCCAAGGACCAAAATGGATTTTTGATCTTGAATATCTAACAAATTCTATGAATTATATACCTGTTGTTGCAGAAACTAATAATTTTTCAGGTTCACAAGTAACAAATGAGGTGGAGTTAGATAAAGATCAATCTGGTGTTTCAATGCCAATATGGTCAAGTACTAGTGTGGAATCAACTTCAAATGATGTTGAAGGTGATAACAAGGATGATGGAACTATGGATCAACACAATGTTTCTGCTGATAGTACATTTGTTCCTGCTGAACACTCTGCTGATAAGCAAGAACACTCTGCTGATGAGCAAGAACATTCTGCTGATAAGCCAGAACACTCTGCTTGTTGGGCCAAATATTTCTGATATAGGGCCATCACACACAAAAGAAGCAGAATTCTCTGAAGATGAAGTGGATTTTGGTAATCTTCCACTTAACTATCAAGTTCCAACAACCCCACACACAAGAATTCACAAAGTTCATTCCCTAGATAATGTGATTGGAGATGTACAATCTGGTGTGAAGACAAGAAGACAATTGGTCTCTACAGACCAACAAGGGATTCTTGATGCTCTTTATGCTTCAAAACAACATGAGGTTTCAAACTCTTGTTTGTTTGTATGTTTTCTCTCTCAAAAGGAACCAAAGAACATTCTTACAGCCCTAGATGATTCAAGCTGGGTAGAGGCTATGCAAGAAGAGCTTCTTCAGTTCAAGATTCAAAAGGTTTGGGTGCTAGCTGATTTACCTAGAGGTGAGAAGCTAATTGGCACTAGATGGGTTTTTAAGAACAAAAGGGATGAAAGAGGAATTGTGATTAGGAATAAGGCTAGATTAGTAGCACAAGGGTACACACAAGAAGAAGGAATAGATTATGATGAAGTTTATGCTCCAGTAGCAAGGATTGAGGCAATTAGGCTGTTTCTAGCTTATGCTTCATTTTTAGGCTTCACAGTCTACCAAATGGATGTCAAGAGTGCATTTTTATATGGCAAGATTGAACCAGAGGTGTTTGTTTCACAACCTCCAGGTTTCATTGACCCTGACCATCCAAACAAGGTGTACAGAGTAGTGAAAGCTCTCTATGGCCTACATCAGGCACCAAGAGCTTGGTATGCAACACTTGCTTCCTATTTATTAGAAAATGGATTTCAAAGAGGAAAGATTGATCAGACACTTTTCATCAAACAGCACAAGAAGGATCTTCTGTTAGTGCAGGTGTATGTGGATGACATTATCTTTGGATCTACTAGGAAAGAAATGTGTTTAGAATTCGAGAAGCTTATGCATGATAAGTTTCAGATGAGTTCTATGGGAGAACTCACATTCTTTTTGGGTTTGCAAATTAAACAATCATCTGAAGGCATTTTTATTTCACAAGATAAATATGTTGCAGAAATTCTTAGAAAGTTCCAATTTGCTGATTCAAAAATGGAAACACACCAATGGACCCAGAGAAGCACCTTCTGAAAGATGAAGATGGAGAGAATGTAGATGTACACACTTACAGATCTATGATAGGCTCTTTGATGTATCTTACATCATCTAGACCTGATATCATGTTCTCTGTTTGTGTTTGTGCAAGATTTCAAGTTACTCCAAAGGTTTCTCACTTAACTGCAGTCAAGAGAATTTTTAGATATCTCAAAGGTCAACCAAGGTTGGGTATATGGTATTCTAGAGAATCTCCTTTTGACTTAGTAGCATTTTCGGATAGTGATTATGCTGGTGCTAGCTTGGACAGAAAGTCAACCACTGGAGGATGTCAATTCCTAGGGTGTAGACTTGTCTCATGGCAGTGTAAGAAGCAAACAAGTGTGGCAAATTCAACAACTGAAGCTGAATATATAGCTGCTGCAAGTTGCTGTGCTCAAGTCTTATGGCTTCAAAACCAACTTCTTGACTATGGGTACAATTTCTTAAACACTGTTATTCATATTGATAATAGTAGTACAATTTGTATTATTAAAAATCCAGTGCAACATTCTAAAACAAAGCACATTGAAATTAGACATCACTTTATTAGAGATTGCAATGAGAAAAGATTAATTCAAGTAATGAAAATTGCTTCAGAACATAATTTTGCAGATCTACTTACAAAAGCTTTTGATGTTTTAAGATTTCAGTTCTTGATAGCAAGTATTGGAATGCTTAATCTTTAAATTTTCAATATGATGTGTTTTTGTAAATAAATTTTTGTTGTTGCTACTGATTCATAAGGTACTGCTAATATATCATAAGGTACTGCTAAAGCACACAAGGTGCTGCTAGTACAAAATGTAAATTGTGTTATTCATACAGTTGGTTTTATGATTATACTAATGCAAGACAAGTACTTTGTACATTGTTCTTTTGGTTTTAGACTAACTATTTCAGGTATGAATAAAGAAACACAAAGAAGATTTCAATTGAAATGGGAATAGCAGAATGCTTATCCAATTGCTAAACATAGTAGGTTTATGATGGACTAAGTTTAGGAATTTAACCTCCTTAAAACTTCTTTCTTGAAACCTAATTATGATGTTTCACATTAAATTGATAACTTAGTTGATCAGATAGTAACTGATACAACTCACTTTCTATCATTTTATACTTTCAAGTATAATGTGTAAGTCTAAGGACATCTGATAGAAAGAACAGCGAGCAAAAGTGAATCTAACACTTGTGTTAGAGGTAACAAATGCCACGAGCTGGAAACCCTGTCAAGAAAATCTTTTGAATAGATTTATCTTTTCACAGGCAGTTATTTATAACTGAAAAACATTGGTTCTCACACAACCAGAGGTTGCTTTAAACCGAACTTATGATTGAGTGTCTGTTACACACTTAATCCTTTCAAAATGGTTGAAGGTAGTATGATTTTTCAATTCTAAAATCATGAACATACTACTAAGGCAAAGGTTTCTTAAACAAGGATTTTTCAAAGGATTCAGAAAAACCATCCATTGATGGATCATGAATCAAAATGTCCACTGATTCACCTCTCATAGGAGTTAACACACCTAGAAGTGATGAGGGCAGAAACTTAAACTTTAAAGGAATTGATGGCTTCATGTACAATATTGTCTGACAACAAGGTTACATTGATAGATCAGTCAAAGGTACATAGTGAGATCTTCCAAACAAGGGGAGGAAACAAAAGTTATTTGCTTCAGGGGAGGTTACAATCTCAGGGGAGGAAATAATTGCCCAGAAAAGGAAGAAAAACCAATAGAAGGAAGGAGAAGACAAGAGCATACAAGATGATGAGGAGGTTGAAAATGACAAGAACATTCCAAAGGAGAAAGTTCTATCTAGATCAAACGAAGAAAAGTTTCAATTTCTCTTCAAAGACATGCTGGTTAGATGATTTCACTTGTTGAAACAAGCATCCAAGATACACAGCATCATTGCCTCTTATAATTCCTCCATCCAAGGAAATTGCACCATCTTTTGGTACAATGTTTTGATATTGCTGAAGTCAAAGAAGAATAGAGCAGATCAGTTCAGATTCATGAAGTGTTTGAAAGATCTTCTCAAGATAAGTCCTCATTTAATTCAGAAAACATGTTTGAAATGATTCACATGTTTAGGGGAGGATTGTTAGGAATTAAATATTCATGAAGTTCTTAATCGGGAAATACTCCAAGTATGTTTCTGCTGATGATGTTGACTCTGCTGTTTAGTGCAATGACTCTGCTGATAGGCTTAACAACTCTGCTGATGATTCTGCTGATAGCGATAGATTGTTCCTGCTGATAGAGAACACTCTGCTGATTAAGAGGATAAGATCGAAAAGATATTTATTGTATTTTGGTCAAACATATACGGTAGATAATATCTTACTCCATGTGCTTTAGTTTAACAAGTTGTATACATAGATACATGTTGTATCTTATGTACTGACACAATATAAGCATAAGTTAAACAAGAGAGTCGGCCAAGACTTTAAGCAATTTGTAAAGATCTCTTGCAACTATAAAAGAGATCTTAGACTTAGATATTAAACACACTCAATAGATAACATATGCACATGCAAAAACAAAGAACATATAACTGTTAGAACAAGAACAAAACAATATCACAAGTCTAGAACTTAAGATTCAAGGTTGTAACCCTAGTGATAATCTCAAGATCACTCGTATTATTTTGAATAATATTGAATCGTTTAAGTGAAAACTTTCTTTGTTCATTGTTAAGTTAACATAACATAATTCTTCCATTTCCATAACATATATAACCATCTAAGTGTGATTAAGTAAATTCCGCATACTTAATTACATAGACTCAATATATCATTTCACACAAAGTATACAAGGTTTAACCACCTTAACCGTGTGACGAATCTCCCTCAAAGTCTGTGAGGAAAGACATGTTGCCTGTCATGTGCCTTGAACATCCACTATCTACATATCCTTGATCACCAATATCAGTTGAATGTTCCTGCACATATATAGACATATTAGTTTCCTTGGGGTACCCAAGCCATAACTGACTTGGGTTTGCCTCTTGCATCAATGAAATCAAACCTCTTTAGGATTGTTGATGCACCTTTTGATTGGAGTGGTCTCCATATCCAACATGCTGAGGACTTAACAGCATTTTCCTTTTTAATCCATTTTGTGGTCTTTGGTCTATCAGTACCAATTTTGGCAGTACCATTTGGTCTAGCAGGACCTTTTGGTTTTGGTCTCCAATCTTGTGTTTAAACTACAAATTTCTTTTCAATGGGACTTTTCACAACTCTTGGTGCATGTTTGAAAGTGTTTCTTGCACCCTTAGTAGTTGGTTTTGAATTAACAGGCTTATTTTGTCTAACAGTATGATTAACTTTTGGTGTGTTAGACTTAACAAAACTTTTTCTGGGGTTTGTTCCATTTGTTTTAGACTTTGATTTACTCCCAGAAACCCAATTGTTACAATAAGCATGAGTAGGATTAAAACTACCACAGTAATAGCAAGCCTTATTATACATAACAAAATCATCACCAAGTTGGTGTGACTTAAGATTGTTCCAATTTCTTTGGCTACCTCTAGGTTTGCTATTACACTTAGCACAACTTTCAACTGTTTTCAGAACAGCTTTAGCCTTAGTCTTAATCTCTACTCTTTTAGGACTGATTGGTCCTACTTTGTTTCCTATGATTGAAACAGTATCTTCTTCATCATCATCAGATGTCCAATCTTCAATAATTAGAACATCTGATTTCTTATCAGTGAGCACCTTGGAGAGTGAAGCAACCTTAGCACTCTCAACAGGTTCACTTTTCTCTACAGGTTTAGCTAGTGGTTTGTTGATGAATTCATGTAAACCTGATTCTGCAAGATCTAATCTTGGGGGACAAGGAATTCCTCTATAAGGAGGTGGACATGTCTTGTATCCTATCCCAGATTTGATTCTCTTGTTCATTTGATTTTCAACTATGCTTCTAGTACAGTCAGAAGCAGTTTCCAAAGTGGTAACAGTTAGTTGAATATTATCCCTTGCCAATGTCATTTTAGCACACTCAGTTCTTAACATTTTTATTTATGCATCTTTCAAAAATATTTCCCTATTAAGAATGGCTTTAGTTTCAGAAAAAGTGAGTTCATTTTCCCTAAAATGGATTATCTGCTTTTCAAGTTTGGCCATACCACACTTATGGTTAACTAGGTCTTGATGAGTTTTTCTTTCTTCTACTTTCAGTTCATCATAAAGTTTTATAAAAGTTTGTAATTCTTAAAAAACTTTACAAGAATTACAAACTTTCATTAAAAATCCAACAAGGTACAAAACACATGTGCAAACCAAAAGTTAATCTTTACGACTGCCATTAAAAAATTTCAAAAACTTTACAGAGAAGCACTTTAGACTTGTTTTGTTATCAACCTTAAATTTTTATAAAAGTTTGTAATTCTTCAAAAACTTTACAAGTGTTAGAACATTTAGTAATTTGTACCTCAGGAGTGGAGAAAGCCATTAAAGCCAATTCATCTGAAGTTGACTCCTCTTCACCCATAAAACTCCAATCAAAACCCATTCCATCAATAGCAACCATAGCTTTAGGCTCAGTGATTTCCACAGCCTTGCTCTTGTTCTCAAAGCTTCCTTTCTTCTCAAACCTTCCCTTGTTCTTGTTCTCAAACCCTCTTCCCTTATCATCCTGCTTCTTTGGTCTTCTACACTCTCTTGAGTAGTGACCCTTCATGTGGCAGTTGTAACACTCCACTTTAGACTTTTCATACCCAGCAGGCTCATTACCATCTATGATAATCTTCTTTTCAGTCCTCATCAGTAACTTCTTAGCCCTTATGCTCAGAAGTGAAAGTTGCCACTTTATGTCCAGTTCTTTAAGATCATCATCATTGATCTCTTGAAGATTTTCAAAAGTTAATATGGACCCATTGTGTTGTGATGTCAGGAAAGCACAACCAATTGTTTCATCTAGAATTGTTTTGGTACTGCTAGAAGTACTGGTAGTACCAAAATTTGTGTTGGCAGTACCTTCTTCTCTACCATCTTTTTCTTCATCTACAACTCTTGAGGTGCATGGAGATGATACAAAAGCCATATTTCCTGAGCTTGAACCAGTAGTCTTCTTCACTTCATGCTCTACTATTTTGAAGTTGTTGTAGAGATCATTAAGACTCATCTGATCAATATCTGGTTTGTTTTTCCAGACAATGACATGCATGGACCATTCAGAGGGTAAACTCCTAAGAAATTTGGAGTTTAAGTCCTCTTGAGTTATCATCACTTCATGAATGGCTAACTGACTTGAAAGCTTTTGTAATCTATTGAACATGCTGTCCAAAGACTCATTTGTTGTGGCTGTAAAGTTTTCAAACTGATGTTTGAGGAGAGTTTTTTGAGTTTTCTTGGTGGCATCATTTCCACCAAATCTAGCCACAATAGCTTGAAAAAGGGTTTTAGCACATTTGTACTTATTGAAGATCAAAAGCTGATCATTTGGAATAGTCATGAGAAGCATACTCCTGGCTTTAAGATCATTTCTCTTTTGAATTCTTTCTTCTGCTCTTGTTGGGTTTACTTACACATATGTTACTAGTGCATCATTTACTGTGGAGGTGGTGATTGTGGGTTTGAATGAGTTTCCTTCTTCAATAATCTCCCAAAGTGCATAGTCTTGCACTTGAAAGTATTGTTCTACCCTCAGTCTCCACATATCAAACTCATTTTGTTTGAGTAATGAAAGTTTTGCAGCAACATTAGTTTGAATGTGTTCAACGTCCATTGTTCTTTTAAATCGTAAATATCAGCCTTGCTCTGATACCACTTGTGAAAGGATTATACAAACACTTGGGATGTGAATCTTAATGATGTGTTTGAGATATTTATGAATGAATGTGTTTTAGTATGCGGAATCTACTATAACACACTTAAAAGAAAAACAAAGGTGGTGAGTATGTAAACGTGAGTTATAATGAACAATGAACACAAATTTAGTAACACAAAATGATTCAATATTATTGATGAAATAATACGGATGATCTAACTATCACCAGGATTACAAAGTAACCTTGAATCTTTGGTTTGTTAAGGATTTGTGAATATGTAACTAAGTTACTAGATTCCGCATTGAAAAACAATGGACGTTGAACACACTTCCAATGAAGTGAAGATTCTGAAGGGTAAAAGATCTTCAAAGTTGGTACTATCTAGTTCTTCAAACTCAGATGCTGAAAGGTTGGGTCACTCTTCCAAAAAGGGGAGGATGGATAGTTCAGAAGATGAAGAGGAGGCTCAATTTGAATTTCATGAAGGAACTCAAGTATCTGATGAAGAGCCTGCTGGTGCAGAGCAAGAGCCTGCTAGTTCAAAAGAGCCTGCTAAGATTGAGAGGCTTTTGGCTATGGACTACAAAGGTACTGCTGATCATGTGTACAAAAGAAAGAGGGACTTAGAGCCTCAAGGAGATTTGTTTGTTCAAGGGAGGTTATTTATTGCTGATGAGCAATCTACTGCTCCATCTCAAGAACCTACACCAAAAGATAAGGGCAAGAGCATTATGGTTGAAGATGAACCAAAGCCCTAAAAGTTGAAGAGAACAGAGCAAGTGCAGATGGCTCTAGATGAAGAAGTCTCCAAAAGGCTTCATGAAGAAGAAGTGCAGAAAGCATTTGAAGCTTCAAGACTGCTTGCAGAAATGCAAGAGCAAAAAGATGCTGCTCAAACTCTTCTTGACACTCAAGCTGCTCAAGAAACCTTTGATGCACAGATGCAATGGATTATTGCCAATGATCCAATTGTGAGAGGTCAAGCAAATTGGACTGAATATCAACTGAAGAAGAAATCTGCTGATGAAATCTACTTCCTGTATCTAAATGCCTACAAGAGTCTTTACTACAAGATCCCATCTGATGCAAAGCCTTCAATGAAAAAGAAAGATGCTCAACAGAAGAAAGAAGCAAAATTGGATTCAGAGCAAGTAAGTAAAATGTTAATTACTTTGCCAACAATTATACATGCTGATCCAATTAGGTCTAGACACCCTATTATTGATTGGGAAATTCACCATGATAGATCAGGAAAGTCATGGAAAATAACTAGGGTTGGGGGACAAACTGCTATCTTCAAGAATTTTGAAAATCTGATTAGAGCATGTGATAGAGCTGACTTAGAAGAATTGTGGAATCTAGTTCAAATTAGGCTAGACACAAATTCTAGCACTGATGTTAAGGAACAGAAACTATGGGTAGAATTCAATAGGATGTATGATCCTAATCCAAAAGATGTTCATTGGAAGTTTCCATATCATGATTCTATAACAACATGGGAATTCCTAAGCCTTAGCAGTATTCATCATCTTTTTACACAAAGTGGGATTGAACTCTTTATGTTGGCTGAGAAAGAGTATCCACTTAGCTATGAAGTTCTTACAACTATGATCTCCAAGAGATTAAGATGTGATAAAGATGAAGAAAATTCAGAAGTTGTTCAAAGTTTGCTGATGAGCATTTTTGAGCAATGTGATAGAAAAAGGAAGAACAGAGAGTAAAGGTTTTTGGAAGAGTTCCCTCAAATCCTCAAGGTATGTATTTTATTCATCAGAAACTTGTGTATTTTAAAGGAAATAACAAGTTTAGGGGAGGATTGTTGGGAATAAAATGTTCAAGTCAAAAAGCCTGCTGGAAGATGTATTGAGCCTGCTAGTTGATTTTGAAGAAGATGAAGATGTACTAACAGTACCTTCTGGGTGAGAAGGTACTGCTAGTTAATGAAGGTCCTGCCAAGTTGATGATCAAGTTGATAGATATTTATTCGTAGATATTTGTTGTATTATTAGTCTTTGTACAATGTAATACGTTATGTAGAAGTAGTTCAGTCTTCCATGTTTGTGCAGAAGAATATACTAAGTAGTTTACATTGGTAGTTGTATTTATCCCGAACGGAGAAAATTCTAATCATCTTTCCTGTCTCTTAGAAATTTTTTACTTCGAAGCCTATTTGTTTTGTGTTTCAGGAATCATGATTGATATTTTCCCAAGCTGGTTCGGAGGACCATGGATTAAACTTACAACCGATGAGATTGTATCTAAGTTCGCCCACGAATGTGATAAGGAGCATCATGAGGTGAATAAAGGAGTATTGTTCCAAAGGCACGACCAGAATGGAATAACTACTAGAGGCGGATTAGTGTCAAGGATGTTCCAATTAGCGGAAAGAATGTTTGATTACTTGAATATGGAACTAAGAGAGAGATTGAGATGGAAGATCTCGCTAGAACAAAATAAGGAGCTGAACGTGAGTCTAACTTGAAGACTCTGGAATAAAGACAAGTGCTGACCGGGAGACAACCCGGAAGAAAAATTTTACTTTTCTGTTCTGTGTCGAGTCTGTCAGACCTGCAGAAGATGCGGCGCATCTCCATCATAAGATGCGACGCATCACCTGCATTGGTCATATCTTATTTTCTGCATTTTTATTTTTGACTTTAAAACTTTTTGTCAGTTTATTTAATGCGACGCATTCCTGGTTAAGGATGCGATGCATCTTTTATTCTGATTCGTATTTATTCCAGGCTCGATACGGCGTATCTTTCTCCATAAGATACGACGTATCGACTGACCTGATGATTTACAGATTTAATTTTTTAGGTTTTATTTTTACTAACTACTAATGTATTATGCAAGTTTGAACCTTCTTAACTCAGGTGTGTTAAAGTCTAGATGGTATTATAGATTCCTGCAATTTTTGTGGATACATCATCTATGAAGCGTAAACGTTCTCATCCACAAGAAAGTTGATTTTTGCTCTTATACGAATAATGGAGGATCATACCGAGCAAATCTCAGGGGAGTTTTTCTGTTCTAATTCTTTTATTTTCCAGTTTTTAACCTTTGACACAAACAACGAGGACGTTGTTTAACTTAAGTGGGGGGATTGGAGAATTAGAACACTTACTTGTCCTAAACTTTTTCAAAATATGCTTAAAATGCGCTTAATATATCAAAATTTCAAATTTTTAGCATGTTTTTGTTTAAAGTCTAAATTACATAACCGCACACATAACTCTATTTTTTCAAAAATATTAAAACTTTAGTGTGCTGGTGACTTGTAAACTTTAGAACTTGGCTTGTATACTATTCGAGACCACCATAATAAGTATTATCTATATAATTGGAGTGACTTGTCTAAATTGGTAAATTTCTAGGATTACACCCAAATAGCCTTTATATGTTATGTGATATTAACTGACTACATTGGTTAGTTAACCCCTGTATAAACCCTTTGTTACTCTCACTTTTAGAGTAAGATACCCCTAGAAAAACCCTCAGAGCCATTCCTTTCGTTTCTTACACCTTTGTTATAATGTTTCGATACACCCTTACACCTTAGCCTACCCTGTAGATTAAAATCCGTGGTTAATTGCGTTAGGAAAAGTGTGTTTCCTTACATTACCTGTGTTCGCGTGCGTAATTCATTATCTTTGGTTAGGTCGGGAAATTGCACAATGCAATTGGTATGAAAGTAAATATTGTATAACTTTTAGTTTATTTTTCGTGTGTCTGCTACTTTCGCTATTACAGTTATTTCTGAAAGTATAAAGAGTATGAAAAATTATCCGGAAAAATAGTGATAGAAAAGTTGTGAAATTTTACACATATATGTTGATGTCAAAAAAAAAAAAAAAAAAAAAAGAAAAAAAAAATCGAAAAAAAATAGAAAAGAAAAAGAAAAAGGAAAAGTTGGAAGTTTGTTTTAACCAACTTATGTAAAGTTTTGTATTAAGTGGGAGATATCACCACTATTTGTTGTATATTATATTTATGGATTGAATGTGAGTTGGCCGTTATGGGAACGCCAACTAAGGTTATTCTTTGATTGAGATCTTGTTGAGTATAATTCGTGTCTACCTAAAGCGTGTGTTTCAAGTGTTAAAGCGTGAGTTATTCAATGATATGAGTCTTATTCATGGGATGGTTGGGAAAGTAATTTACCACACTTAGGATTTTAATTTATCTGTTTTGTTTATTTTTCATTTTACACCAATTTGTATCCCAAATATTATGCATACCCTATATCATTCTTCATCCAAACCTTTGATTTATTGAGATTAGGGATTTGAGCAATCTTAAGTATCGTAGTCGTGGATTCGGCTATGTATTTATGATTTTGTCGCCCTTTTTGATATAATATTATTGGTGAAGATTACTTGGTCCTATCTTTAGCCTATTCGAGTTAAGGATTTGAGCAATTGTAAGTATCGTGGTCGTGGATTCGATCATGTATTTGTGATTTTGTCGCCTTTTATGGAATATGAGATCGATAGAGATTAAAAATGATGATCAACCCTTAAGCCTCAAAACCCTTTTTACCGCTTTAGACTTGTTATTCCTTGGCTTTAGTGGGGGAGATGCGTATACTTGCCAAACCTATGATAGAATATTCGTCACGACTAAGCAACTAAACGATTTAGAATTGTTTTACATTAAAAAATTATTTTGGTTTCTACTTTGTTAAGTGTTTGGTTGTGTGATTATGACAAAACGAATACATGCTTAAATATAAAAATAAATCCTAACATCTTTTAGGATACATTTTCATTTGATTAATTCTAAGGTATACTTGGGGACAAGTAAAGTTCAAGTGGGGGGATATTTGATGAACTCAAATAAGTTCATTTTACTATCATAATTTATCCTGTTTATTTGACTTGTTTTATTATATTATCTATGAGAATCGATACATTAATGTTTACTTTAGTAATTCTCAGGTAAAATCAAGCATTATGTGAAACTTGGCGATTTTGGACTAATTATGGAGCAAAACAAGCAAGATGTCAAAAGTCTAGTGAAATCCAGAAGATCAAGCTCGTTCTACTCCAGATACGCCGCAACATACTTCTAACATACGGCGTATCACCATCAAGATTTCACAAGTTACGATCCAAGTACATGCGCCGCATACAAAGACCAAGATACGCCGCATCTAAAGACGGTGTACGAATATTCCTGAATATATTAATCTTGGACCCCATGCGAAGTTAAGTCAATGCGCCGCATCTATCAACTAGATGCGCCGCATCGACCCCTCAGACAGAAACTATAAATACCCCAAGGCCAGACGAATTTCAAAAATCTTTTACACGAAGCTTTCAAAGACCGAAGACAGAAGAACCCTAGAGCCGAATTCAGACGACCAAGCAGCACAAGACACACCTAAACGAAGATACAAGAGCTGTAAGAAGGTCCTGCATGTATTCAATTCATTAAGTAGTTTTGTTTTATTGTATTAGTACACTTTAATTCATCAGGATTGATGGGCTTGTGTCATGTGACTATGGAAAATCATGCACTCCCCTTAATATTGCTTTCCCATTAATTAAAGTTTATATGTTGATGTCTTTGGTGACTTTTATTAGTGCATTGATAACCTCTGTGTCTAGCTGAGCATTGCTTGGGTTGCCATGCCCCTTCCTCGCCTATTTAAGAGACGCTTAATAAATAGGATAGACATAAGTAATCATTAAGGGTTTACTCGCCGATAAGATTAGAGCCAACGAGAAAGGTTTAATTATATACACTTTATATAAAACTAGCAATAAAACAAGTGAAAAGCTACTTAATTATCAGGACAGGTCTTCTTATTGTCTCGAGTATCTATCTGTGTACGTGTATGCTAATCGCTGATTCGTGCTCATTAGTTTAGCTTATATTTAATCATAACCAAACCGTGCCAGTCTCTCAGGCTGAACCCCCTTGCGTTAGATTAGGTTGTATAGCTAACTTAGGATATTAAAATACTGATTAGAATAACTAGATAATACGTTCCACTCTTAGTGATCGAAACTCTACTTACCATTATATTCATACTGACCGGGTACACTGCTCGTTAAGTGTGTGTGTTATGGATAAGTCGGCTAAATATAAATTTAAAACTTGAGTAGGCATTAATACTGCTAAACCGCAACGACACCCACGCGCATCAACGAGCGTATCTCGGATGGCGTCATAGGAGCCTTCCAGTTCTTGACCGCTTCTATCTTGCTAGGATCTACATGTATTCCTTCACTATCCACCACATGTCCAAGAAAATGTACCTTCTCAAGCCAAAACTCACATTTTGAGAATTTGGCGTACAATTTCTCCTTCTCCAGCACTCCAAGGATCAACATCAAATGTTCTCCATGCTCCTCCTTCGACTTAGAGTAAATTAGAATGTCGTCTATTAACACAATCACGAATTTATCCAAGTAAGGCTTGCAAACGCGATTCATCAAATCCATGAATACCGCAGGTGCATTTGTCATCCCGAATGGCATAACCGTGAACTCAAAGTGTCCATAACGAGTCCTAAAAGTAGTCTTCGGAATATCCTCCTCATGCACCCTCAGCTGATGATACCCAGAACGTAGATCAATCTTCGAGAAAAACTGAGCTCCTTGTAGTTGGTCAAAAAGATCATCAATCCTAGGAAGAGGATATCGATTCTTAACCGTTAACTTGTTCAGTTCCCGATAGTCAATACACATCCGGAACGAACCATCCTTCTTCTTAACAAATAACACAGGTGCTCCCCACGGAGAATGACTAGGTCGAATAAACCCCTTCTCTTGAAGCTCTTGCAACTGTGCGGACAACTCCTGCATCTCAGAGGGTGCTAAACGATATGGGGATTTTGCCACAGGTGCCGCTCCAGGAACCAACTTTATACGAAATTCAACTTGACGGATTGGAGGCAGTCCGGACAAGTCCTTAGGAAAAACGCCTGGAAACTCACATACCACAGGAATCTCTTCTAACTTAAGTTCTTTAGCCTTCGCAGTCTTAAGGGTTTTCAAGTCCTTCCCTAAGCACTCTCCTTGTATCCGAAGGATACCACCATTCTCTAAAGGTAGACGAACTACCTTTTCGTGGCATATAACCTCGGCCCTATGCTTAGACAACCAGCTCATCCCTATCACCACATCAAAACTCCCATGCCCAAAAGGTATCAAATCAATCATGAACGAGATACTCTCTAGCACGATAGTACACCCACGAATAACCTTGTCAACCTCTACCTCCTTACCACTAGCTATTTCAATCACAATACTAGGTTTAAGTTCACTAGGCTCATCATTCAATAGTCTAGCAAACGAACTAACTTAAATATCACAACATTAGTACCAACGGGCAATCGAGGTATCAGTATATGATTGGTAGAATGGAATCCTACCACCCACACACTCCCACATACAACGATTTCCCAAACGGTTAAGAGAATACATCTCTAACCATACAACCATCATCAACATGATATCACATAACACCTACCACAACATATAACAACAAACATCAATCAATGTAATCATGGTCACAAGTCCACGTGTGTGATACCCTTATAATTATGTTCGCGACCATAGTTATAAGGCCTATTCCACACGCATACTTGCTTCTAAAACCACACATCTCAATGATAACACATATATACCACATAGCACCTAATATACAACACAATCCATGCTATCATACTTGCAAGTCCGCTTGTGTTGTGAAGCATGTATAATTATGTTGGTCACCATAATTATCTATGCTCCCTTTTACAAGTGTACTTCCTCCTATGACCACACTTCGTGCAAACAATCATCTCACATGGAACAATTCCAACGATTATGGAACAATTCCAATGACCACTTAACTCTATAGTCAAAATCACATAGATAAAACTGATCCAATATTCAGGAGTAATCTTGCTCCAACATGGCTCCCGACGGAAAAAGACAATATAAGAATTCCAAAACATGACACAAAACAAAAGACGTCGCACAATGGCTCAAACTCCACTCTTGCACTTGCATCCCCACTCAGATCGGTTAAACTTACTACCTGCTGCGGACTCCAGATCCGATACCACGTCATTCCATCCTAACTCCCCTTAATTTTTGCTCAACCACCCATTCCTGTTTCTCTCTTCCAACTCCGCATGATCCACAAGTACATACAACTCACGAGGTTTAGACAGAACCACCTTTCCTTCATATGAGAAGTGAGGATACTTCCTAGAGTACTTGGTATCGGCTCCATCTCCAACTGTCACCGTGGTTGCAAACCTCTCCACTTTTTCTCCATCAATGTTTTCCATATACATCCCATCCTTGTCCGAGCATAGATTTATGCTAGCGGGAACTCGGATTCTGCGGTTAGTCCGCTTCATCCTACCACTTCCCTTACAACCGGTAGCAAAATGATAGCCCAACGAAACTTCTTACGCGAGGGAGGTCGACGTATACAATACTAAGTATGAGGGTCCAATCGGCGTCTGAAACTCGACGAAACTACTCATAAACTCAAGAAAAATAGACACATAAAATACCATACTCACACATAGGCCCTAAATGCAACTATATGAGGGACTCCTAGGTTAAAGTCTTGGTTCAACCACCTACTTCTCTATAACCAAGGCTCTGATACCAATCTGTCACACCTCGCCGATGGCGGAAACGCGAGTGCAACATCATGGATATCATTAGAACACATGGCGTCTATATAGAGAATAACTATATGCAAATATAAAGAGTAAAGAACAGACACAAAGTGTCGTAACGATACCCCAAAGTAAAATAACCAAAAACAATCTCTAAGGTATCTTCATTAAAACATAACGTAATAATGGAAGACATTCAATGTATCATAAACAAAATCCAACTAAATCAAATTAAAAACTTAAAGATAGTCATCCTCAATTGCAACTAGGTCTCTTCTAATCTCGCCCTTCTATCTTAGCCTTAGAATAACCACCTGAAAATGATGCTTAAAAACGTCAACATAATGTTGGTGAGATTCATAGGTTTAAGACACACAATACACCTCGATTATCAGTTCATTGTGATTATAAAACATAGCAGGACAGCAAAAATATAGTTATTATACAACTAACATGCAATCACAGCTTACGGGACGGAACGTGCCCACCGATCCAAGTATAAATTGGGACGGAACGTGCCCACCGATCCAAATACCACCACAATTGGGACGGAACGCGCCCACCGATCCAAGATAATGGGTAAATTAATACCCTCCGGCCGGACTACACAGAATAATAATGAGTAGAGCCACTAGGACTTTCCCACTCAAATAATCACCACACAGAAACACCACAATAACATAGTATACATATAATAACCATTACAAGTCCATGCTTTTTATTAAACACATAATCATAGTAACTCAAAACAATTTAAACAACAAGCATCATTCCCATCCCATGTTTAAAAACAAAGTAAAAATTGGGACTATGAAACTCACCTCAACTCCGCAGCTTCCAAGTTATCAACACACAAATCTATACAAACAAACAATACCACATAACACGCGACCAAGCTAAAACCTATAGTCCATGTAACACATATATATGATGGATGTCTAAGGTTCATATAACCCACTATGGATTACCTAGACTCCATACTAATCATCACCCAATACTTTACACTCACTAAATCCCTTTATTAAAACTTTCAGAAAATGCAGATTTGTAGGGTACTTTCACCCACAAAAAATCACAGCGAATACCGCTTCACAACTCACACCAAAAATCCACCATGATCCTTCATAAGCATACAAGCTTTTCCCAGAATGCCATGCATTTAAAACATACAAAAGTACTCAATAAAAAATCAAACATGACAACTATCCAGATTCGGATCTAATCGGACATCAAAAAGTATTGACCTCGTAGACCTACTCGCACAACTTATTATTGCCTAATTTTTCCGTGTAAGTCAACCATAATATAGAAATCAATTCCCACAGAAGACCCAACCCAAACTACACTTTTTAAACCACTTTTGATCTCATTACTTCTAACCTAAATTTGTCCCGGTTTAACTGCTTTGACACCTTAACTCATAAAATTCTTTTGACTGACTTCCCTACCTCGAAAACACTTGTGGTCAGACTTTTTGGAAAGCTATTTCTCTGTACTATAATCTAGATATAAAATTCATGATCTAACTCATATTCATCTATTAGATCTCATCATATCTTTACAGCCTTAAAATTCTGCCAGAAACCTAACTCATTAATTATCAAGTTTTAAACCCTAATTACTTCACCAATCATTATAATGTTACTACTTAATGATTCCCACATGTTTTATAATCATAATTTACAGATCTAAATATAAACCCTAATACATCATATTATTGCTACATGAATTATATAAATTAATTAAACATTAGTATTAAAATTTTACCTCAATTCTTGAATGATGAAAACCCTAAAAAAAATTCTCTTCTCCCTTTTTCTCTTGCTTGGCCGAAATTTGCAAAACAAATGGGTGAGGGGTTTTGATTTTGTATTTATAATACACTATGGAGGATTCTAGATGTCCCTTAAAATTGGTAAGTGTATTTTGATTAAAATTTGGTTTCCTAATTCTCTTCTAATACCTAAATTCGGCGCCCCTAATATAATATATATATATATATAATATATATATATATATATATATATATATATATATATATTTTCCTTAAATTTAATTATTACACTTAAAACCTTGTACTCTTTATATTTTATAAAAACCCTATACCGAAATTAACACCTTACGCGATAAACTTTCATTTTTACGACAATCCGGAAAAATATCATTTTCAAAATAAAGTTTCCAAAAATAGAATTTTCACACTTAACATTAATATACTCCATAAAAATAACCTCCACGTAACTTACTAACGCTCAAATATTTGAACGAAGACTTGTTACGCAAAACCACCAAAACACCAAAACTACACAAGTCATTTCTACACCACTGAGGCGATCAAAATGAACTTCTCCCAAAGCTCACACTACTCAACAGGATAAAAATCTCACATCAAGGGATTTAGTGCTAACACACGTACTTATTACCCATAAACCACACATATACCACATCTAAGCACATAGTATACACCACATAAAAGTTAAATAGGTTGAGACTTATTAGTCAAACTAACCTACTAAAATCACGGTTGTTACATCATCCCCCACTTAGAGAAATCGCTTCCCGAGATTTAACAGCTCGTCTCATCAACCTTCTCAGCAAACAACTTCGGGTACTTGGATCTCATCTGATCCTCACGTTCCCAAGTAAACTCAGGACCGCGCTTGGAATTTCAACGTACCTTCACCAATGCTATCTTACCACGTTTCATACTCTTGACCTCTCGGTCCATAATCTCGACAGGTTCCTCAACAAAGTGAAGAGTCTTATCAATCTTAATCTCATCTAAAGGCACATGCAAACTAGCATCCACCAAGTATTTCTTCAAATTAGATACGTGAAACGTATCATGCACACTACATAACTCTTCAGGAAATATCAAACGATATGCCCCAAGTCCAATCCTTTCCGTAATCTCAAACGGTCCTACATATCTTGGCGCTAATTTGCCTTTCTTACCGAAACGCACAACACCTTTCCAAGGAGACACTTTTAACATTACAAAATCACCAACACTAAACTCCAAAGGTTTACGGCGATTATCCGCATAACTCTTTTGGCGATCTCTTGCTGCTTTAAGTCTTTCCTTAATCTGAAACACCTTATCCGTAGTCTCTTGCACTAATTCAGGACCAATTAGTTGGCTTGTTCCAACCTCTGCCCATAGAATAGGTGATCTACACTTCCTCCCATACAACATTTCAAATGGTGCACATCTAATACTGGATTGATAGCTGTTGTTATAGGAAAACTCAGCCAAAGGCAAATGAGTATCCCAACTTCCTCTAAAATCAATAGCACACGCCCTAAGTAAATCCTCCAAAGTCTGAATCGTTCGTTCACTTTGCCCATCAGTTTGTGGATGATAAGCAGTGTTCATATCCAAACGCGTATCCAACGCTTTTTGCAACGATTGCCAGAATCGCGAGGTAAAGCTACTATCGCGATCAGAGATAATCGACACAGGCACACCATGTCTCGCCACAATCTCATTAATATAAATCCTCGCTAGCTTCTCCATCTTATAATCCTCACGAATGGCCATAAAATGTGCAGACTTCGTCAGCCTGTCCACTATGACCCATATCGTGTCATGTCCATTACTTGTTCTAGGCAACATAGTAATAAAATCCATTGTTATTCTTTCCCATTTCCACTCAGGAATCGGCGGCTGTTGTAACAATCCTGAGGGTTTCTGATGCTCAGCCTTAACTTTCAAACAAGTCAAACATTGACTAACATATTCAGCTATTTCCCTCTTCATTCCCGGCCACCAGTAAGCATCTCTAAGATCATAATACATCTTATCCGATCCTGGATGAATCGAATATCCCGATTTATGAGCCTCATCCATGATCAACTTCCTTACACCTCCTACCGATGGAACCCATATTCTATCTAAGAAATACAGTCCACCATCCTCCTTTTCCTCCATTTGTTGATCTAAGCCACGCAGCATCTCAGAGGTCGCATTCTCATCCTTAAGAGCTTCTTCTTGTGCTGCCAATATCGTACCCTTAATTCCCGACTGTAATGTCATACACATTGCTCGCACACGCTTAGGCTTAATCCGCTCCTTTCTACTTAAAGCATCAGCTACCACATTCGCCTTTCCAGGATGGTAGCGAATCTCGCAATCATAATCACTAAATAACTCAATCCACCTTCTTTGTCGCATATTCAGCTCCTTCTGACTAAAAATATGCTGAAGACTCTTATGATCTGTATAAACAACACTCTTTGTGCCATACAGATAATGTCTCCAATTCTTAAGAGCAAATACTACCGCACCAAGCTCCAAGTCATGAGTGGTATAATTCTTCTCATGAATCTTGAGTTTTCGGGATGCATAAGCTATCACCTTACCCCTTTGCATCAATACACACCCAAATCCTTGATTCGACGCATCACAATACACAACAAAATCATCTGGCCCATCAGGTAATGTCAGAATAGGTGCATTACACAAACTATCCTTTAGTGACTGAAACGCCACCTCCTGATCTTCTCCCCAAACATACTTCCTGCTCTTCTGCGTCAACAAGGTAAGGGGTTTAGCAATCTTCTAAAAATTCGCTATAAATCTTCGATAATAACCCGCCAATCCTAAGAACGAGCGTATCTCGGACGGCGTCGTAGGAGCCTTCCAGTTCTTAACCGCTTCTATCTTGCTAGGATCTACATGTATTCCTTCACTATCCACCACATGTCCAAGAAAATGTACATTCTCAAGCCAAAACTCACATTTTGAGAATTTGGCGTACAATTTCTCCTTCTCCAGCACTCCAAGGATCAACTTTAAATGTTCTCCATGCTCCTCCTTCGACTTAGAGTAAATTAGAATGTCGTCTATGAACACAATCACGAATTTATCCAAGTAAGGCTTGCAAACGCGATTCATCAAATCCATGAATACCGCGGGTGCATTTGTCAACCCGAATGGCATAACCGTGAACTCAAAGTGTCCATAACGAGTCCTAAAAGCAGTCTTCGGAATATCCTCCTCATGCACTCTCAGCTGATGATACCCAGAACGTAGATCAATCTTCGAGAAAAACCGAGCTCCTTGTAGTTGGTCAAAAAGATCATCAATCCTAGGAAGAGGATATCGATTCTTAACCGTTAACTTGTTCAGTTCCCTATAGTCAATACACATCCGGAACGAACCATCCTTCTTCTTAATAAATAACACAGGTGCTCCTCACGGAGAATGACTAGGTCGAATAAACCCCTTCTCCTGAAGCTCTTGCAACTGTGCGGACAACTCTTGCATCTCAGAGGGTGCTAAACGATATTGGGATTTCGCCACAGGTGTCACTCCAAGAACTAACTCTATACGAAATTCAACTTGACGGATTGGAGGCAATCCGGACAAGTCCTCAGGAAAAACGCCAAGAAACTCAACCTTAAAAAGAGGTTGAATGTGGCCCAGACCTCTGAGACACCCACTACAGAGACCCTCTTAACCACAAAACAAAGGCCAATGGAGGGGACTGAGCAATCATCCTCAGTGTCCTTGGGCAAACCCTTTCCACATGTTCCCACTGACATACACAAGTCTGAGGGATCAGGAACATTCACCATTTCACATCCCCATGAAGGAACTGACAAATCACAATCAGTTCCTGAGGGAGAAAAGGGTTCTAAATCCTCAGTGGGGCAGCACTACTCCACTGAGAAGGGGACTCACAACCTCTCACATCCCGATGAAGGAACTGATAAATCACAATCAGGGCCTGAGGGAGAAAAGGGTCCTAAATCCTCAGTAGGACAGCACTATCTTACTGGGAAGGGGACCCACAAACAATCACATCCTGCTAACGTTCCTGATCAATCACACTCAGGATCTCAGGGAGTTAAGGATCCTAAATCCCCAAAAGGACTGTACAATCCTGATGGGAAGAGGGTCCATCAATCATCACAATCAGTGCCTAGTGATACTAATGGAAAACACCCATCAGTAGTTGAAGGCGCTAAGGGGGACAAAGACTCAGAGGGAAAGAACCAACCCGCTGATATGGAACCCATCAACCCCTCAGGCGGATCCATTCACTCAGGAACTGCCCCCAAAAGCCAGGCTGGTATTACCCCAGTTATTATGGCTAGTCAGGCTGAGCAAACCCACTCAGTTATTATGACAACGGGGTCAGGACCTGGCCAAAACAAAGGCGAGTCTTTTTATGAAGAGGAGCCGGTTGAATTTTTGGGTATTGAGTCCATGGGGGACTTTCAGGCTCTTATTGAGTCTGATGAAGAGCTCAAGGAAGAGAGTGAAGAGGAAATTTTTGAGGCAGGTGAGGATATGGAAACTGATGTACAATCTGAACACTCTGAACAATCACATCTGTCATCTCCACATCCAAGTGAAGAATCAGAACCTCAAGCTGCTGGTTCTTCGGATACTGACAACATCCTCACCAAGTATGACAACACTCTTCCTCTCACTGAGAGACAATTGGTCAAGTTCCTGCTCAAGACCAACAAGGCTCTCTTCCAAGGTCTGACTGAAGAAATGTTTGACCAGCACACTAAAGCCGCTGTTCATTATGTAAACCTGAAGGAATCAGTGGAAGCCCATCATGATGATGAAAATGAGCACATGTCATCTATCTCCTTCTCCCTGACGAATCTTGATTCAAATTTAAAACTGTTCAACGAGTCTCTCACCAACTTACAAAAGAGCGTTAACACTATTCAAGAGTCAGTGAAAGATGACCCTGAGCTAAACAAAAAAGTTCTTCAGGCTTCAGAAACTTACCAGCAACAAACTTCTCAGTTGACTGAGCTGGTAACTGTGCTGAGATCCTCAAATCTTCAGGGACTCAACTCTTCAGTGGACTCCATTCGATCTTCCCTGGGTCTTATGGAGTCCCACATGGCTTCTTTGGCTTCATCTTCTTCCTCTATGGCTTGGAATCTTGGGCCAAGGATGACTGCATTAGAGGCTTCTCAGGCTTCTCTTGAGACTAAGGTCTCAACTCTTCAGGAGGACACCTCAGACATCAAGTCCATGATGACTGAGATCTATCAGGCCTTCAAAGGTCAAGCTCCCTCAACTTCAGTGAGCACACCAACTCTTGCTCTCACTATGGGTCAAGCAACAGTTGAGGGGGAGAATGTCACTGAAGAACCTCCACAACCTGAACAAGAACAACCTCCTTCTTACACTGAGGGGGAGAATCCTGAAGCCACCACATCTTCATCCCACCAAGACAAAGGCAAGGGCATTCTCACAACCACTGAGCCTAAGCCCACAATCTTGGTGCCTGCCTCCAAGGAAAGAAGGTCAGACCCTGATGAACCAGTCAGGGTTCCTTATGAAATCAATGGGGTAATGGAACTTCTCACTCATGCTGAAATTCAAGCTCACATAGAGAAAGGGGAGGCAGCAAAGAAAGCTGCTGAAGATGAAAGGCAGAACAAGCTTGCTCTCATTCAGGTTGCAAGAGAAGAGGCTGAGAAGATTGGGATTGAGGCAAAAGACCTTGCTAAAAGGAAAGGTGGCAAGAGCTTTGTGGAAGCTCAGAATGCTGAAATGGCTGCCATCAGGCAAAGAAGGGAAGAAAGAATGAAAAGGACTGAAGAGATCAGGCAAAACAGGATTAAGAGATATCAGTGGATCATGACAAACAGGTTGAAACCAGAACCAATCACTGATGTCAAGATTCATCAAAACACCACGCCTGCCACTGTTACTGTCTACAGAGGTGCTGACAGGAGAAACTTTGATGTTCATACCCCCTTCAGATTCGCTGACTTCGGGATCACTGAATTGGATGAGTTGGGTCCAATATTAGCAAAAAAATCAAATGTTGTGGTCCCTGGTCTGTTGAAGTCCCTGAGCCTGAGGTATGAAAGATTGGCAGTAGCACCTCAGGAACTTGGTATTCCATCTCTTCTTCCTGCTTCAGCTGAACAGCCTGCCCCTTCTCAGTCTTCTTCAAGAAAGAGAAAGAAGATTAAAGTTGAGCCTGAGATCAAAGTTCCTGGTCTTGACTGCAATAGGGCTCTCCCTGAAGGTGTTCCATTCAGGAACAATGTGGTCATTGAACAACCTGAGAGAGGTATGTTCTTCATTGATGAGTTCGGTGACCAAGCCTTTCAGAGATGGAGTGATATTGATCTATCAGGGATCAAAGCCATGCTTGGCTTTCTAATGATGGCCTCCCCACTCAAAACTTCTGAAAATGCGAGGTTTTGTCAAGATCTGAAAAGGAAAATCCGAGAGCACCCTATTAATGATGACCAACAAGAACTGCAGTCAAAGAAGCCTAAGCTTGAAGCCCTTGGGATTAAGTTGAACTATGAATCTGCCTGACTACCACCACCACCTTTTGTACTTAGTTTTGATAGGACTTGTAATGATATTAATAAGATGATGTTTTTATTATTTCAGTGTCCTTATTTACATTCTAGTACATTCAGTATAAGTAGAAGTCATTAGCTCACTCATTACTGATCAAAACACTTAGGAATAATTTATATTCAAATAGGGGGAGATTGTTGGGTCCGTCAGTACCCAAGAATACTTAAAACAAGATTTGAACACAAATTAACTAAGTGTTAACTTAAACCGAGAACATTTCAAGTCACTGAGAGAACAGTCTCTCAGTAAGTCATCTTCAGGATGCTTAAGGCGAATTCAAGAAGAAGGATTCACTACTCAGGAAGGCGGTACTCCCTGAGTAGGACTTAAGCCAAAAAAGAAGATGATGGTTCAGTGAGTGTTGGACAAGAACTCACTGAACCCCAGTCTCCTCAACAACAATGGTGATTAATAAATGAAGGCGTGTACTGAAGAACCTACAGCCTGAAAGAAAGGCGGGAAGATCTGGGAAGAGTTTAAGATAAGATCAAATCTTATCTTGTCAGGAAGAAACCTTCTCTAAGACGGCTAAAAGTCATGGAGTGTCAGACCAACCACTCCTAAAGACTTTTAGCCCATTCCTATTGGTTCTTGGAAATGACAATTACTGTTGTAATTGTCAGACACGCTTGCTTCAACAACTTGTATTATTTTTAATCACTTTTACTCTTTATACTTGTGTATAAATAGGTTCAGATGGGAGAGAAGTTGGTTGTGTTTTATACATTGAAAGCTTAGACTTTTTAGAAAGCAACTTCTCTCCTACAAAGAGTAACGTATCCCTGAGATAGCTCAGTGGGTTGAATTGTTACCACTCAAAGCAAAGCTTGAGTTTAGATAAGAGACAACACCATACCTTGTCTATTCAATCCCAAGTGTTTGTTCCGCAAAACACTTGGGTAATAGATTCTTTGATTCATTTCTAATAAGAATTTAAACGTTGAAAAATACTTATGTGTTTTTACTTTTACGTTTCATTAATCTGTTAGAATTAATCATAACATTGTATTAGTCATAAACACGAATAGATTAACTTTCTAGTTAACTCTAAGCGTGTGAAGGGAACAACAAAATTGGACTTATTTGAGCTCGAATAAGCTCATAAGCTTAAGCTACTTGGTAATATCCAAACACGTTTTTTAAGCTTGTGGGTTTTTATAACACAATAGTCATTTTTTAGGACATTAATTTAAATAACATTATATTTAGAATCAGTGTTGTAAAATAAAAGAAGTATTCAATTAGAAGTTTTAAAAAAAAATGAATTTGCCTTTAATAATTTATTATTATAAAAATACCTTATATTATACTATATATATAAAAGGCAGTTTTTGGTGTACTTCAAAATATTGTTCGCAACAGTGTTTCTACAGTACCGTCTGCTCCAAAGTTGTACACTACTCCCAGTTAAATAAAAAAAATAAAACGCTTCTCTTGAAGCTTCCACACATCAGTATCATCTTCCCTGCTCTAAAAAAAACACACACTCCTCTCTAAAAACACACACACACTCACCGATTATTCATAGATCTTTTCTGCGTGTTACAAATCGGTGTGAGAAAATCAATACACAACCAAGATGCAGATACTTTCACCCGAAGACGTGCATCTCTCGAGGTGTTGACACAAACAAACACTATCCTAAATCTCACACAGTCAAATCAGATAATCAGATGACGCATGTGTGGGTTTGATGTTTTGGAGTTTTTGTTGCTGAAGCATTTTAGGGGTCTTTTGTAAATTGATATGCCTGGTAAGAGCTAATCTCTTATTTTTATGTTTCATATATTTTAATTTGTGTATTTTTAATTTTTCTTTAATCAAGTGATTATTTGATTATTGTTATAATTAATATTTTATTGTTATCTTGATTTATGTTAGCGGATGACCACCACTGGAAAACAATTCACACATCTTCATAGAACCCTTTATCTCTATATCATTTTTTTTTATTGAATTCCATATGATTCATTTATATATTAGCTTAAATATAAACCCTTAAAAATCACAAATTTTAGTAAATTAGTACTTTATAATAGTATGCTTATTGGTTTGATATAAATTAGTAAGATTTATATGGTGATGTTGTTATAAGTGCTGTTTTTTTAGATGTGCATACTAAGTGTTTGATGAAATGCCTGACTGGAATTTATGTGAATTTACAGCGTATTGTGATTTTACATGATTGTGTGAAAGATGAGTAGATTGTATGATGGGTGGAACGAGATTTTAAAGATTCAGAAGTTTCGGAGATTTGTGGGCAAGACGATATTCTTTTTGTTCTCGGTGCTTATTAGCTACGCATATAACTCCAATACGTACGTATACTATTTATGATGATTGCATATGCGCCACTGAGTTTGTTTTAGATTAATATATTTTGGATATATCGTTTAATACGGATCAAGATGGGGGTTTTTAAGGTGATGAATTTTTATCTTTATCTATGGGCTTACGAGCTTATTGAAAGTTTGAGAAGTCGATAAGCTCATTTTTATTGGCTTATAACCTTTTCAACTTAATAAGCTATAAGTTTATATAAAAAAAAGATTGGTGTTGTAAAATAAATTTAGCCTTAAAATACTTTTTTTAGAAAATGTTGTTGTAATGAATTTACAACAGATATAATGACCCAAATGGGACATACAATGTCTAAAGAGTGTTTTTTTTGTTTTGACTGAGATGTAATGTTTTATTATTGTGTTTGGAACAGTCACTTGGAACCCTTGATAGTACTGGATCAAGGTCCATTGATGGAATGACAGCACTAGAACTAACGGGTACAGAGCGTATTGGTCTGCTACTCTGCTATCAGATGTTTTCACAGTTTTATCTAATCTCGACTGACACAATGGCCAAAACGCGGCTCTTATTCATTTAAAAGACTGCCATTCAGGCTCTCGAATTGACTCTAAGAAAATGGAAAAAATCGAAGCTCGGTTAACAAATGTCTTAAAAGCAGATGATGATATTAGAAGTGCTATAACATCAGTATCTTTAGCTGTTACTCACACTGAAAGACGGCTTCACCAAATGATGTTTGCAGATACTCAGTAGTCAACATTCAAGTCAAAGATCGCCCCAAGCTTTTATTTGATGTGGTGTGCACTTTAACTGATATGCAATATGTCATGTTTCATGCCACTATCAATACCACATAATTCCAAGCATATCTGGTATTCATTTGGCAGTGGGGCTAAAGAGATAGAATCGGGCTTGAGAGATCTTTTATCTTCTTTCTTAATATTTAATGGATTATATTCATTTATGTTAGTTTCACTAACGTTTTATTTTGTTTGTGATTTTAGGATTTTTTTTTTATCAGACATATAGATGGGACACCAATTAATTCAGAAGCTAAAAAGTGTGATGTAATCTCAGGTAATATTCTGAAAACGTCAATTTGAGCCTTTGTCATTTAGTTGGCTTTCATTGCAGTGATCAAAATCATGATTAATATGCAGGTGGAAAACCAAAAATTTTAGGATAAATAATCAATTGTGGTTCCAAATTCTGTGGGCATGTTCTGTATTTGGTGTATCTCGATTGAACTTCAGTATTATGCAAGTGTCTATAATGCCATGGTGGTTCCTTCTGTATCGATGCCGAAGAAGTGGCGCATCAACTTATTTTTATGTTTTGCCGATATTACAGAGTGGAGTCAGATATTGATGATATATTTGGAGAATTTCCTGCTCTAGCGTGTGAAACGATAAGTCGTAATTTATCTTGCAAGTTATTTGCTACTCAACTTTGAAATGCGATAAATAATGACTTTGTATCTTAATGCACAGATTCAGCGATCAAAGGACATGTTATCTGATGATATATTTGGAGAATCTTTACCCGGAATACGAAAATATGTAAGTCATGCGCTATTGTTATACGTAGGTTCATTTAAGGTTAATCATAGAACTATAGATCGCCTAATGAATTCCTTTTCAAGGTAAATGTGTATGGAAATACTGTCTCAGACACATGGCTCATTGCTACAGCTAATTTGTTTGTTGTGGTTCATGTTCATGTTATCGGAAGCTATCAGGTTGAAATTCTATATTTTCACTTAACCGCTATATACTCATTGTTACCAGTATATTTACTTATGTTTGTTTTCCTTTTAGATATATGCAATGCCAGTATTTGATATAATCGAGACTCTGCTGGTCAAGAAAAACTTACGAATTCTACAACAGATTCCATTCACCATACAAGGAATAGTTCCAGATATTGTAATAAACCCACACGCGTTTCCTTCTCGACAAACCCCGGGTAAGCTGCTGGAGGCTGCACTGGGTAAGGGGATTGCCTTGGGTGGCTCACTGAAATTTGTAACCCCTTTTTCTACTCCCACAATCGAGACCATAACTGAAGAACTTCACAGGTATACAGAAAACTAGCCTATTCCTATTCTTATTTGGATGTTCGTATATCTCGACGGAAATTTTAACCCCTATTAGTTTGCATTTGCAGGTGTGGATTGATGAACCTACACCATAAACAAGCGAACAACCCTCACTTTATAATCTATTACATCAGATGTGAATACAACGAAATGATCGCTGCCACGCTTTGGTATGCTCATTTATGTAACTTTCTCTTTTCCTATATTTTCAGATATACCAGTGGTTATATTGCCCAAGATGAATTGCAACATACCCACACAGAAAATCACAAAGGCAGTGTTAAAGTTGGTGATTAGCACCTGTTACTGCTGCAAACATCAAGCAAACTGATTCCTAATGTAACTTGCAACTTTACATTCATACACTATTGTATAATAAATAACACTACCAAACAACAAGAATAAATCGGCATGAATTTCAGATTTACAATCATAATTACATTGTATACTTTTTTTTTTTTTACCTATGTTAGGATCATTCATTTTCTTTAAAAACTCTCCCGTAGCAACGCGCGGGCTACCCCGCTCGTTTTCTTTAGAAATAAGAATATTAATATTGACGAAAACAATCTTTTTATTTTATGTATTATTATGTTTCAAATTGTGCTATAATTGAATTTTGTAGCATAAAAATCGTAATAAGTTTAATACATTAAAACATTACCTTATTTATCTATTATAAGTCAATCAACTTAGAGCACACGGTATCATAACTCACAAGGTGAGTTATACCTTAACTCAAACGCGTTAAGGGCCATGTTATGATACTGTGTCTTGAGTTATGGTGTTGCGTCAAGGGTTGCGTTGCAATGGCAACGCAGTGTTAAGCCTTTTTGATTAAAAAAAATTAAACCTTTGCCCCCTTTAACGTCTAAATATATTTGAACTCAGGAAAAAAAAAAAAAAAAAAAAAAAAAAAAAAAAAAAAAAAAAAAAAAATTCAAAACACCCCCTTGGTTATTAACGGCTAGTTTAGGTTAATTTTTCTTTTTACACAATCGCCCCTTAACGGCTAGTTTCAATTTGAATTCAAAAGTTTCTATAAATACCAACGTTTACATGTTAGTTTTACACACTTTTCATACACTATTAATCAAAAAAATTACACCTTTGCCCCCCTTTATACAATCGCCCTTTACCGGCGGCGTTTATTGAGGAATTTCCTGGGTATAGGTCTCCTTCGTATGATTCTACATGCAGGGAGTACTCAGATTAAGATAGGTTTATGTATTTCGTATTATAGTGTATTTTAGTTCGTATGTTTTTATTTCCGTATTGTAGTTCGTAGGGTATCGTATTTCGTATTGTAAGATGTTTAAGTTTTAATGTTATGTTATTTATTAAATGAAGTATTAGTTTTAGTTTAAGGGTTGAATTTGTAAATAGTTGAGTTATAATAAAGGGTGTAAATTGATGAGTTCAAGTTGAAATGTTAAAGCTGATGTGGCGCTGACGTGCCACTGAGTTAAAATTTAACTCAAGGTCATGACACCCATTGCTCTTAAGAGTTGTTATGTTAGAATGAGGCCACGTAACCTCACCAATTCCTAGTACATTTAACTTTGATTAATTTTCTTATTAATGTGTACTTGAGTTCTATTATACAAACTGTAAAATTTTACTTCCAAACTTATAACAAAATAATAAGCAAAATGTTAGAATCTTTAAACAAAATACTAAATCACTTCTTTTAAGACAACACATAAATTGTTTTTGACTGCATCTTCTCATGTTATTAATAACATTATAATAGCACTTGGTAAAAAGCGTATCTTAATCTTTATATTTCTTCTTTTGTCTTTAGCTCATGTTTTAAATATATTTCTTGCAAGAGAATGAGTTAAAAAGAATGTATTAATGCTTGAAAAAGTACTACTTATTTATCAAGCAACTATTTTCATCTTGTTCTATATGAATTGAAATTTTCGTTTCTTACTGTTTGAAAAATATCGCAGAAAATAACGTAGAAAATTTTCGTCAAATACTACTTGTCACTTGTCACTATCATAGTAGAAGGCATTTTAGGAAAATATATATGGTGAAGGTCTAGAAACTCTCTCTATAAACCCGTAATAAATCACGAGCAGCTTATAACAGTTAGAAAGTATAACATTAAAAGATAAAAAATAAAAAAAACTAACTAATATTAACTCTCAAACAATATTGTTCATTTCATTAATAAAAAAGAAAAGTAAAAAGAACATTGAATTTGTTAAAAATAACAAAGAAGAATAAACGAAGAATCTCCAAAACTGGATAATGTTAAACTTAAGTACATATAAGATAGGTAAAAATAACAAAGAAGAATAAAGCATTTTAACTAATGGCGGATCAAATCTTTTGCAGCACTTCATGGTAAACAACATTCAATGTACTGTTTGAAACTTTATCATCCTTTTCGTATATCAAAACCTTCAATCCTTTCCTACTTTTTACTCTAGACACAACGACATAAAGCTGACCATGTGTGAAGACTGACTTAGGCAAAAAAATTCCAACTTTTGATAAAGACTGGCCTTGACTTTTGTTGATGGTCATGGCGAAACATACAGCTAATGGAAATTGGCGTCGATTAATCTTCAACGGAAGCCTCTTGTCTGAAGGACTGAGTTTCAACTGTGGAATGATAGTAGTGTGCCCGACATTTGTTCCCGTTAAGATTTGTGCCTCGATAACGTGTTCACTAAGTTTTAGAATCCTTAGTCTTGTCCTATTGCATAACCCAGCAGTTTGATCAATGTTTCGAAGAAGCATGACCGGTGCACCAACTTTGAGAGCTAATTTGTGGTTAGGTATTCCAGACAACTTTAGACCATTCAACACTTCAGGAGACTACAATGATTCGATGTAATCATTGTCTAGACCTTCGGATTCGCATATACTATCAGAACTATAGTAAACAACCACATCACTTGAAATTTGAGATAGCAAATGCTCATTTATAACTTCAACAACTTCGTGGGTGGGAGCAAGAATTGCCCTCTCTTGAAAAAAAGAAGAATCCTGTAAGTTGTTGAGAAACGATGGATAAACAAATTCGACTAGTGAGGGAATAGGATTAACATTATCAGTTATGAGTAAATCATCCAGAATATCAATTGTTGCCTCACCATTGTTAGCTCCACCGAAACGACCATCTCCCATCTTTAATATCCAATCTCCAAAATCCTTGATTTCTTGAATATCACACTTATCAGAACCTTCTCTCAATCTCATGTTTGTCGTTAACTCAAGTACTGTACAATCATCCCATATATAAGACGAATTAAGAGATGCGTGTACAATGTCCTGCCTTGTTCCACCTGGTATAACTGGCAAAATTTGCCTAAAATCTCCTCCAAAGATGATAACCTTACCACCAAACGGCATATCTTTTGCATTTGGGTTAGTGGTCCCAATAACATCTCTCAAAGATCGATCTAAAGCTTCGAAACAATGTTTGTGCATCATTGGAGCCTCGTCCCATATTATCAAACTTGTCTTGATCAATAAAGCAGCAAGATCTATACCAGCGGTTATTGAACAAAAGGAGTCCTCGTTGAGATTAATAGGTATACCAAAGCGACAATGGGCCGTACGACCACCTGTCAGAAGCAAAGAAGCAATATTGAAGGTATGTTAGACATTGAATATCTATATTTGTGGATAAACCAATAAACTTTTGTTATTACATTAGATCAGATCGGTACAAACCTGTTAGAAGCAAAGAAGCAATACCACTCGTTGCCACATTTAAAACAATATCTCCTTTAGAGCGTATAGCAGCATATAATGTTTTCCATATATATATATATATATATATATATATATATATATATATATATATATATATATATATATATTCCATATATATATATATATATATATATATATATATATATCTTTCCCGTACCACCATATCCGTAAAGGAAGAAAACACCGCCTTTTTTATTTTCAACAGTTGAGATAACCCTTTGATATACTATTTTTTGTTCAGCTGTTAGACTTGGAAAGAGCGTGTCATGTTCGAATTTTAGTAAGTCGGTGTCATAGCAAATTTCGTCATGAATCAAAGAGTTTGTGTGGTTTTCCAGGAACTCCAGATCTGGTAAAGGCATTCCATTTATAGAACTTAAGCTACTTCCATTCTTACGAAGAAGATTGTCTATATATTTTAGACATAGATTTTTACGATGACGTTCATGGATCTCCAAATCTGCAAACAGAAATGGAATATGTAAATGAATAAATGAACAAAATGTAATATGTAAGTGCTAAAATAGGTAATTTGAGTTTAATGGACCGAAAACAATGTTACCTGGATTATTAAAAAGTAAACTTTGCTCATGTTCAATATCACCAGACATATATTCCCATGTTTCGTTCCATACATGGTCGGGTCTGACAATACTATTTGACGTAAGTTACATCACAAATAAACGACGAACAGAATCAGCGAACGAAATACGATGTCCTTCTTTAATAGCCTCGATGTACTCATTTTCATCGTCTAACAATCCGAGTGCAAAGCATGTGTCCCTATATGAATCATATATTTTTTCAACTTTACCCTGATAATCATAGAATCTATCACTAACCGTGCGAATATCTTACCATGATGTCTGCCCTTTAACCTTATTCAAAAGAACCCTCAGATAGTATGCATCACCAACAGAAGGAGGAACATAATGAATCCTTCCTACAGCAAATCCCTGCTTCCTACACTGCCATATCTTCTTTTCTGGCTTCCAAACGAACTTAGTTGGGAATTCAGCATACGTCAAAGTTCTGGCAAGAGCATCGGTTTTATTACATTCCATCCATGCCAAAAATTTGGAAGAGGCAACTGAAGGTTTGTTTAGGACATCGTTAATATCGTCATCAGCCTCATACACGACCTGTTGTTGTCCAGGTAAATGAAATGGCAACCTCTCAACAGGGGGGTAACGGTAGTGTACTTCGTACCCTAGAATTCGCCAAGTAGCTTCACACGCTGAAAGATACCTACAATCATAATATTCTTTGATTTCATCCTTCACTTCTGCGTCGGTGGTTTATTGATTATCATTGTTGTCAACACAAACGGTAGCAGTAACACGATCTGGTCCCTTGTTTATGTATTTGAACAAATATTTGATAGAACCAGCCTGATTGCACCACTCCACATTTATGTGCGCCTGGTAAGTTTTTAACAGAAATTTATTATAACCTACAACAAAACCATTGTGTAGCTCCACCCCGCTTTTTTTTTAATAAACATTCCATTATCAGGCCTTTTGTAAACTGGGAAACCATCAGAGTCTGTCATAGTGCGAGCTGGAAATTTCTTTGGAAAATTTTTTGCGCATTTCCCTTTAGTGGTACAGGGGCAACTTGGATTATCAGCTCCACAAGGGCCATGCATCATATGTTCACTTACAAGGCGATAAAGTTGCGGGTCACTATTTTTGTCTGGTATTTCAGCAGAAATGAAATCAACGATCTTTTCATGATTAACCAACTTATCATCCGGGTGCAAAAAAATACATATGTGGGCGTGCGGAAGTCCTCTCTTCTGAAATCGACCGTATATACAACTGCAATATATAAAAGAACAATAACAATCAGGTAGCAATATATCAAAATTTCATCTTTTTACTAATGATGATGGTTAAAGTGGGTTGTTACAGATTAACTCGACCATCTTCCAACTTGACAACAATTTATGTATACTAGAGAAAAAAAAAAAAAAAAAAAGTGAAAGTCAATCTCTCAAAAACCGTAACCAAGTTGAAACATGGATGCATAAATTGGTAAAAAGTTACTGTAACTTTGTTGCATTTTTTACGTTATTTGCCCTACCCAAAACCGATTAGTTGACTTCTAAATAATTAGATAATTGGAATCATTTTCCTAAAACCCGAAGTCTAGATACTGATTATTTGCACCTTGAAAACACAGTAATCAATAAAAGCAGAAAACGCCCCCTTAGCTATATCGAGGAGAAGCCTAATTGGCAGTTGACTTTTAGTAACAGGCTTCCAATGTGTAATACTACCTCAGTACTTGGCTTATTATTACTTTCGACTACAATAATCAAAGGTATCATGAATCTAGCATCCCCATTTCCGACATTACTTCCAACATGCAAAAAAGTTAAAGCCAGAGTCCCAAAAATGCAACTAAGTTTGACAGTTCAACCTAGAATGCAACCAAACAACAGGAAGTTTGCTAAACATTTTAAACAGTTACATGCATTGACTCGTCCAAAAATCTTTGACTCCCTCAAATTCTTGATTAAATGATCAAGCTTCATCTTGAAGGTCTTGCATATAATTTCTGGCCTATCTTCGGGACGAAGACCAGTTCCATTGAAGAACCTTGTAATCTCGGGCCATTTCGGATTGCATGTCAAAGTTATGAAAAAATCTGGATGGCCATATACTTTGCACAGTGACATTGCATCTAAATAATTTTGAACAGTGACATTGCATATATCGTGCACCTCCGGTAAAAGACGATGGTAGTACTATACGCTTGCCGGTGGTAGATGCATCTGTATTGCCCTTATCAGCATGAATCGATTGCTGTTGATATGATTCAACACGTAGGTTTTTTTTATTACTGCGATGAAAATATAACCTTTCTGTTTCGACTATGGTAAAAGCATCAACCAAAAATTGTTGAAAAAGTCTTCTAGAGTTATGATGCAGTGAGAATGTGTCTTGCCTTTCTTGAATGATGTAAGCAAAATATTCTTTCATTGTTAACCTATCACGTCGCACACAAGTAGCAGTCATGTAGCAGTCATGTGTATTTAATTTACATTCCAAGTCGTCCGTCTAGAAACAAGAATTTTCTAAATATCAAAGGAAACTTCCTTTGATATCGTAAGTGTCATGTTTCACATAAATAGTAGCTTTCAACTACAGTAATTTATTTCAAAGCCATCTTCATGAAATATAAGTAAGACAAATAAATGGATCGAATATGGATATCTGTTTTGACTTGAAGTGAAGTGAATCCAACCAAATTTTCACAATTTCCTTGAAGCTACACTCAGTGACTTCCTAGTTTCTATGAAGTTCATTAGTTGAAAGAAAATTGAAGTCTTCATGTATTTTTCTTAGAAACATCTAGTTATATATGACAAAACTAGCTAGCTTTTTGTGTGGTACATAAATTATTTTGATTTGATGGTGTACAATCCCATGAACATCTAACCATATACGCGAGTCTAGTAATACCTAGATCAAATCACATATTTACAACCAATTTTTTTACCTATGATTTTAACATTGCAAAACGACCAGAAATGACGATGCTGCTTATTATAAACTGTATCTATGCATGCTCGTGAAAAGACAAGTAAAAAACTTTTCCACTCAATCTCCCGACAAGTTAGAAAGACAGTGTCACTTATCATGCTTTAATGTTTTGGTACAATTATACTTCTAAGATAACGACTTATATGCTAATGTTCTTGGAGTAGTCTATATATGAAGAAGGTGGTGCGGCTTTATACAAGTTAATAGTGGGTGGTCCAAACTTTGAGTCCCATGGTTGACACTCAGATCGTCATCTAAACTTCAACGAAGATCGGGCATCCGTATAGGAGAAATTTGAATCTGGGACCTTAGTCTTACACTACATATCCCGACCATGAAGTCAACATCTTAGGAACTACAAGTATATATAATTAAATGGAATTACTTTAATACTTCTTTGGTGCCGAAATAAATATCAGGTTATCAACTAAAAGCAACGCACATAGTTTTAGGCTCTGCATTATTGCATTATTTATTTTGTCCCATGAAAAGAAAAAACAGATTCTAACGTTTACGAGAACTACAACAACATGAATGTCATATCCGCCGGAGCGGTATATGAGAGATGTATGATGTAGACACTTATACTCCAAGGTGATGGTAGAGAGACTACTTCCAGAAATGTTCACAAGAAGAACTAGTGCCACATTATTGTTTTTACGCCCGTAAGGTATATAACTATATATTACTCTAATATCCAAACCAATAACAATTTCAAAGTACAAAAAAATAATAATAATAAAAAATAAAAAAAAGTAATTACAAGTTGCATTATTATGTTGATTACTTGTGTGGTGTATAAAATGATGTTTTTTCCTAAATTTATGTCGATTTCTTGTGAGAATTGTCAACTGCAGTTTTTAAGGATCCTATGTATTTGAGGGACAAAACATCATGGATGATATATTAATCTTAGTCGTGGTTAGTCGCAAGTCAAAAGTCAACAAAGATGATACGTGACCAATAAGAGGAATCTAGGGTTCTTCTAAGTAGGTGTTGAGGAAAGTTCTACACAAAAACACAATAAAGTGTACCGTTTGTTATGCGCGTTTTGATTGGGTTTTGGTTTAAGTTTTCAAATTTTATTATAGATTGGATGAAAGGCTTGAGATTCAAATAGTGTAATGTGTCCACCAAAACCTAAAGATAGAAAGCATGATGAGTTACTCTCTTACACATACTAATTGATATTTCTCTATTTCTCTCTCACACGCATACACTTAGGGGCCGCTTGTAATGGTAATAGGGGATAGGGGGTGGGGAATGGGTAAGATATTCAAAAGGGCCCACCTGGGGAGAAAGTTGGTGCTTGGTTCAGTTGTGCAAAGGGATTGATTACCCCGTAGTGGGTAATCAACCATTATAGAGTAAATTGGGGGGGTAAAGTAATGATTACCCACTTCACTCATTCTTTTGCATTCCCTTACCCTTTCCTTTACCCTTTCCCTTATACTTACCAAGCAGCCCCTTACTTTTATTTTTAAATATCTTTTTACTTTTAATTTTATTAATAAATTTATTAATAAATATAATTTCTTTATTTAAAGTTAAATTTAAATCCAAGTCTTAAACTAAATCCAAATCCAAACACCTTTATAAGCCAAACGCACCCTTAATATCTTCAATAATATGCACTAGTTTAGTACTTTCAGCATGCTATTCTTTATTATAAATAAAACACATACTAATCTTTCATTAAGAAGCATTTTTATAAACTCAGAAGTAAGTTTGCTTAATTTTATTTTGCTCTGAAATACTTCATATTGTATTCAATGTAATATCATCTACTTTTATGCCCAGAGACTATATATTGTTTTATTTTTTTTGAATGGTAAGATGAAATGAATAAACAATTGCACCTAGCAAGACACTAAGGGCACGTTTGGTAGAGGGAAGTTCAAAAAATGAAAAAAGTAAAAGAATTAAAATCCAGAGAATTGAAATCAGTAGAGAATTGAGATTGATTCTACATAGACTTGAACCAAGAAATGAACAAAATTTATATATTTTTTATAATGGAGGTTTTAACAGCCTTACAATGAATTATTATTATTATTATTATTATTATTATTATTATTATTATTATTATTATTATTATTATTATAAACATCACTTTATTATTATTATTATTATTATTATTATTATTATTATTATTATTATTATTATTATTATTATTATTATTATTATAAAAATTTTATTATTTTTATTATTATTATTATTATTATTATTATTGTTATTATTATTTATTATTATTTTTATTCTTTTATAATTATTTAATTATAATTATTAATTATTATTATTATTATTTAATTATTATTATCACTTAAATAGAAAAACATAGGATTTACAAAAAATTAGAGGGGAGCCGAGATACTAACTGGGCTCCCACTCCTCTAGCTATTGCAAAGCTAACCTACTAAAAATATGAACAGCAGCTCGCGAGCCGATGTATTGAGTTACTGAGAACTTTCGGATCCGTTTCAGTAGGGTCACTGCATCCTTCCCGAGTTCCCCAAAGGAGGAGAACGAGAAGGGAAGAAACCCATATCCAATATTGGCACACTTGCTCTCATATTTGACGCGTTTGCGCTGTGCTGCTTCAATCACCACTCGTCCTGGCACAAAATCGACTATACTCGATTGCGTCAAAGGAGACGACCCTGTCAAATCGACACACACGTCCTGCCCACCGTCCCAAGAATAGAGCAATACATCGGCTGGGCGTAAGCTTTTGTCTCTTTCTCCACAAAGGCCAATGTCAACCTCTTTGCGAGCCGAGATCCCAGACCGAGAGCAAATGTCAGCAAGAGTGTCGTGCACCATGTTGTGCCGATGCTTAATACCAATAATACCAGCACACGACACAGCATGATCCCCGTATATGTCTCCCGCAAATAACCTGGAACAAGCAGAGCACGGCATCTGGACCGAGAACAGGGGGACGCCCAGGCGGTAGCATAAAACACACCGGTATGTTCTAGCGTTCATAGTCTGCCCCAACCAAGAAATCGGGGCCACCCTAAGCCAATCGGAGGTGTAGTCTTCTCGTTGCGATCTCCAAAGCGCCATCTGTCGAGCGGATAAGGCAAAAGTGAATTCAGCCGTTTTAGTAACACGTGTGAAATATATGTCTGCCAATTTCTTCATAAGTTTGGGGGCAGCGATCTCATTCGGGTTACTTAAGAGGTCGAACTCCATTTTCGCGTTAAAAGTACACAGAGCGTCATCAAAGGAAGATCCATGATTTACTATGCCAGACTGTTGGAGGAGCTTAGCCTGTAAGCTAGCAGATTGGAGTCTAGACGCAAGAAAAGCATAATTCAAGACATCACCTGCAGAATATACGCCAAGCCCTCCAAACTCAAATGGAAGCGTGGCCAATCTCCATTGCCAATCCCCAAACCCAGGTCCAGAAGCAGTGACAATACGTTCCATAGAGGAACGAAGCGCCGCGTCAAATGAAGCCTGGGCGCCCTCAAAGACCCGGGGAGAACATGTGCGCATAGAGAAGTATAACTTTGAAATACCGGCACAAGTACGGAGAAGGAGCAACTCACATTGAGGATCATTAAGCTTAGCAACGGCATCCATAAGCTCGATGGTTTTAGCAACCCTTTTCATAGCAAGCCCACTGCTAAACTCAAAGTCCACGCTAGCCGGCCCACCCAATAATTTAACACCGTATAAAGGGCGAGCAATATTAGGCGGGAAAACACCCTCAAGCCTGCTTCTAGGGTCTTCAGTTGGCCAAAAAACTTCAGTTTTATCCACATTAAGGTGCAAGCCACAACTAGGTCCATCTGACATAATGAGGTCTAAGACCTTCCCCACGACCAGGGTATCACCAATAATAGTGCCATCGTCCAGATACCACGCTTGGAAGGCAAGATCAAAGGAGTCTCGAATCTTGCGTACCAGGGGGTGTAATACCAGGGCAAACAGAAGAGGTCCAAGTGGGTCGCCTTGTTGCACCCCTTGGTGTGACCATAGGATGTGTTCCCCATAATAGAGTCTAGCTGGGCTGGAGTAGCAGAATTCCACCCAACGTGAAATAGCAGGGCAACGAAGGCGAACCTCCTATAACATAACCTCCCGATCCACCAAATTAAAGGCGTTTTGGAAATCCACCAGCAACATCGAAAGACCCACTTTATTCCCACTGTCCTCAAGGAACCGATTCACAGCGTGAAGAATGGCCTCCCCTCCTCTAGACACCCCAACGCCGAACTGTAGATCGTTCAAATAACCGTCTAAAGAGTGACCAATCAAGGAAGCACCAATCTTGGATACTAAGCGCCTCCAAATGGTCTCCACAGCAATGGGACGGATACCACCTTCTGGCTTGATCAATGGTGTGAGGGGAGCACTAGCAATGTATTCACCCAACGCCCTGGGGCATTGGCCACCGAGAAACAGATTCACTACTTGGGTTATAGAGGCAATTAACTCATCCGAAACAGCCGCAGCAGCACCACTCATACAGTCCAAAAGGTGTTGGGCACGCAAACCATCCCGACCGCAAGAGGTACCACGGGGAAAACTCTTAATCATCTCAAGAACCACAGCAGGAGATGCAGTGAGGTCACGTTGATCAATCGGTATGTCCGGTCGAGCAGGAGCAGACTTGAAGGGATGTTTAGCTTTTAAGTCCTCGAGAGTGGTATCATTATAAGGAGCAACCCCTGAAGAAGAAAGATGTTAGCATTTAATTTAATGCTATTTAGAAGTGATGGTCATTTTGGCAATTAGACTAAATGTGTCAAGTGTAATATGTTGTAAAGTGGGCTTGTAGCATTAGAACTATAAGTGTTTAAGTTGTATAAGTGTAGTGCAAATACAAAGCCCAACACAAGGTCCAACAAAAGCCCATCAAACCTATTTAGAGTTGATGGCAGTCACGTATAAACACACACACTCTTTAGTCTTATCAGTGTGCCTCATTATTAGATAAGATAAGAGTGTGTGTGTGTGAGAGAGGAACACCCCAAGTCTCTTGTATTATTTCTTTCTCTTTGAAGATAATAAACATTTGACTTGAAAATTATACATAAGATCCACATACTACTCTTGTTCTCTTATTGTGTTTGTGAGTGTCATCTAGTTTGTTTGTGTGACATAGTGGAAGCTTCGGTCCTACAATTGGTATCAAGAGCTAACCGGGGGCGAATCGTGGTGGGTTTTAAGGTACAAATGTGATTTTTGGTGTGTATTATCTTGTTTGTGTTCGGATTATGTTTCACAGTAACAAAAAGGTGCGTTTTTTTGTTAATAAAAACGTGACCCTTTTTGTTTTTCTTGCAATCGTACACAAATATTAGATCAAAGGTTGTGTTTGTTTTGTGATATATCGACTTGGGCTGTGAAAGTTCACTAGTTCTTCACTCAAATCTTACTTAAAGGAAGAATAGACTTTGGTTTGTTCTTGGTTCATTGATCGAAAATCACTAACAAAGTTTGTAAAAGATTTGTTATTGATTATTTTAAGTGAAGATAGTGCATTATTGGTGTGAATTATTGGTCCAAGTTGGTAGCAGTGGGTGAAATGTTGTCAGGATAATATCTTGCAAGATAAGGTCAAGTGGGCAAGTGACACAACAAAGTCAACAAAAGTGGGCAAAAGTTGCGTTTTATCGCAATTGAAGAAAAGCAGCGAGGTTATCGCAATTCGTAGTGATTATCGCATTTCTTGTATGAGAATTGCGATAGGTATCGCATTTGGCCTTATCGCATTTGGCATCGCTGTTTAGCTCTATCGCATTTGACCATATCGCAGTTGCAACTCAGAGATCTATCGCAGTTGAGGTTTATCGCAGTTGAGGTTTATCGCAGTTGAGATTTATCGCATTTGAGATTTATCGCAGTTGACCATCTTCACTGTTAGGACAACCTTATCGCAATTGCAAAAAAAAAAAAAAAAAAGTTTTTTGGCGGGAAAAGTTGAGTAAAATTTATTTTTCACAGGAGACTTAACGGTCCATTTTTACGCGAGATTCAAATTCTGGTACAAGAGTGAAAATTTTGGCCTAAAATTCAAATTTTTGGCCAAAATTCGAATTTTTCGGGGAATTTTTGGCGTAAAAATTTCTTAAACTCAAAATTTTCCGGCATCATTATAATGTCATTTTATGGCATATTTCACACCAACATCACAAATAACATTATCGGACTGCACCTTCAACATCACCACGTATAGCCGAAAAGATCCTGATCAAGATTCACAATCAGATGACAATGGTCAAACTATCAGCTGTGGCTACAAGGATGATGATTTATTATTACTTATTTGAAGTTGAAGTGGAATATCTCGGGTACGTGTACTTAGTATCTTGAAGATATCGGGGTTGGTTGGATGCATGATTCTTCGAGATCCTTGTTTGGGCACTCATGGGAATAGTGATTAAGTCTTGGGTTATCTAGTTTTCATAGGTCAAGGGGAGGATGGACGAAGACCTAGTTAACTATCACTTAAAGGAGATACGTTGTAGTACTCAGTGTCACACAAAGATGTGGATAATTCAAGAGACGTTCATATACAGTTAAGGAAGGATGGATGGGTATATGAAACGACCTATGCTTTAAGGAGTTACATTGTAGTGCTCAGTATAGGTTCTTAGTCACACTATCGTGCAAGTTTAAGTCACAAGTTTGGGTTATTCTACTTCAGTCTCAAGTTCGTTATAGTGGGTTTTCTCCATCAGTAGTCACTACATGAAGCCGTTGTTTTGATTCAGGAGGTTAGATTGGGTATATCGACATCTTCTCACGGGCTGATATGATTCCTTATAAAGGGCTTCCAGTTTGTATTTCACGTACACATCAGTATGCTGATTACGATTAATCGCAACCAGCAGGGGAGAGAAATGTACGGGCTGATCTCTCATGGGAAAAATAACTGGGATGCATTTGGTGAGATAAAGATGTTGATACCATATTCCCCCGAACTGCAGGGCACTCAGGGCATTCAAAATATGAGGTTGTCAGTTTGGGGGAGAGCACTAATTAGGGGAGAGCACGGGGAGAGCACTCAGGGCACTCTATAATAAACCCTAATTAGATTTGCTCACATGGTTCGTCTGCAAGTGAAGAAATAAAAGCTGAGAAGATTCTGCAAGCTGAACGAAGTAATGAAGTTTGAAGATTATTCTCTGTACTTACTGTTTATATTTTACTTGTAGGGAACATTGTAAGCAATTCCCATATGACTTCACTTTGGGGAGAGATTGTTAGCTTTAAAGTTTTGTCATATGTGGAATTGCAATAGCATTTAAAGTACAAGGACTAGTTTAGACATTTGTGCTAAGTTAGAACTTGTAGCTTGTAATAAATACCCTCCTATGTCAATACTAGGAGGGTTGAGGATTCATTTGTAACACACGAGGTGTGTGTGTGTTCTAGACTTCTCTCTCTAGAATACATACACACCCCGTCAGTCAATAAACCGAAAATTCAAAGTTTAATCTTATGTTCGTGTTTATCATGTTTCCTCCACCTCCTAACGTGTTTTTTGGTCGTATCAAAAGAACTCTGACAGCCGCAGAGTAATGACTATCATAAATCTTCCTCTTACATTGCTTAACATTACGCTCACCCAAATCCGAGGTACCCTCATCAATATTAGACCATGCAGGGGAGGGTTCAGCTAAAACCTCTCTAACAAGCTGCAAGCTACCCCCAGATGTACCCCAAGAGCGAATGGCATTAACGATATATTTTTTTTGGCGTTGACGTTTAGTAGCGGACCTGCACTCCATATTATTATTATTATTATTATTATTATTATTATTATTTAATTATTATTATTATTGTTATTATTATGGAAGAATTCAATTCCATCACTTTGTGAGTGGAAATCAATTCTCCACTTTTTGCAAAGGAGCCATTTCCAAAGAGTTTCAATTTTTCATTTTATTTTTTCATAGACGTACCAAACATTGGAAATGATTTCATTTCCATTTCTCTCCTCTCAATTCCTTGTGCCAAACATGCCCTAAGGGCAACGATTGCAAAAGATCATTAGAAAGGGCATACATAGATCATTGTACCACTCTAATTAACCAATTAAAGAAAATACTTATAAACCGTAAATGAAGCAAGTTTGATGTTGTTGAAGGAATAACAATGTTGATGGGCATCGTTTGATGTTCTTGGATGATCGTTTGTTGGCGATAACCATATCGTTACAAAATGGCCAAAGGAATCATAATATTGACAGAACCCCATCATCCAAAAAGTTTGACGGGGAGCTCGATCCATAAATAGGGTGGAGCCAGAAACTTATGATCGAAACGGCAAACTTTAATAATTTTTAAAAACTACACTACAAATAGGCTCGTTAGGGGGGGGGGGGGGGGGGGCAAATTAAAAAAATGGTTAGATATTTTAAAAAATTACACTACAATTTTTTTTTCGTTAGGGGGTCACGTGCCCACCATGCCCCCCTCGTGTCTCCGCCTCTGTCCATAAGCCTTTGAAGCTAAATTCAAAGTGTCCCGAAGGTCTGATGGCGATATGATGTGTAGCATCCACAATCCAAGAATAAGTTGCGGTAAATAGTTAGCAATCATGCACAAGGTGTATAGGCCGGTAATCCTCCGTTTCAATCGCACTATTACAAGAGAGATAAAGCACTATATCAAAAATTATTCCCTGACAAATCTACAATCGATATTAACTTTTGTGGCAGCTGATGAAGAACCGCAGGCAAAGTAAAGATGTTAATCTTGATGGCAAGAAGCTTGTTCAAAATATATTGATATGTAACTACAGACGAAGAATTTTGGATGGACAACTATATCTTTTTCAAAAATTTATTTTTTGAACGGCAAATATATTAAAATGAAACTAGCCGGACGCTAGATGAAACAATTACAAACACCCAAAACGCTTCCCCATGGAGAGGACACCAAGCAAACCATAAAACCGCAAAACCAAAAAGACACCAGTACACGATCACACCCGAAAAACCTAAGAAAACCAAAACCTCCAACAAGCAACGTGTATAGGCAATGACCAAACCTAAAATGACACCTGAAGACACAATTAAATACCTAAAATAAAAATACGTAACAACTTGAAATATTAATACGAGGTATCTAAACCAACGCGTTTTTTTTCGTTATTATTTATTATCTGATGTTGAGCTATTTTTATAATAATATTTTTTACTTTGGTATTATATTCTTGATTTATATTGTTTTGAATGTTGACTTATTACTATAAATGCATGGGAACATGTCTTAACCTATCAAAACTTGCCCAAAAATCCACGATGGAAGACTTTCTTCCTTTATCTGATCAAGATCTAACTGGAAACCCTAAACTTTCATCTTCTTCTTTTAACTGCCCATTTATCACAAACGATGATCGAGTATATGATCTAACCAACGTTGATAATACCTTGTATAACCATAATCTTAATGATGATAACTCTAACCCTAACACTCTCTCGCTCATCGATCACCAACATTCTAGCTCTTCTAATTCTTTATCATATCTCAATACAAATGAGCAAACTCCAGACTTGCTAGAAATAACCACAGATGTAAACATCTCTAAAAGCCCACAGATATCTGCTCATGCTGCTACTGCTAGCATGACACCATGGATCGAAAGGCAGCTCTTATATGAGTGAGTTATATTCTCACTTTTTTTTGCATCGTTAACAATACATGTAAAAAGTGTCCTGTGTGCATCTTATTTACAGTTCTTTTTTGCTTGCAAAATGTAGCGATAACTCTAGTCGAGAGAGGCTGAATAATGATACAAAGATTGGGTTTCGTATACAAACCGCACTTGAGGTGTTGGATGATGGTTATAGATGGAGGAAGTATGGCAAAAAGAAGATTAAATTTAGTCCTAATCCGAGGTACTTATTCATCTAAAACAATATAGTTAACTTTACTTATGATCTTACTTAAAAGGATCTTGAGAGGTATGATATATAATTAAGGGGCTCTACTATACAAACACCCCAGGGGGTGTTTTGTCATTTATTCCCTTTGTCCCCTTTTTGTTTACAATATATCACAGTTTTTGTCAGTTTCTGTTCCGTATTTCTGACAGTTTTAAGCGTTTGACTTATTAACTTTATATTTTCTGTTCCGCACTTTCAGGTTAATAGTTTTTTTATATAAACAAAATTATAAAAATAAAATAAAATAAAAAATAAATAAATAAATACAAAAATTAGGGGGTGTAACGAGGCCGATATACAATATGCTGAAAATTTTCTTTTAAACTACATGATGTTAGCTTTAAAGTTTTGTCATATGTGGAATTGCAATAGCATTTAAAGTACAAGGACTAGTTTAGACATTTGTGCTAAGTTAGAACTTGTAGCTTGTAATAAATACCCTCCTATGTCAATACTAGGAGGGTTGAGGATTCATTTGTAACATACGAGGTGTGTGTGTGTTCTAGACTTCTCTCTCTAGAATACATACACACCCCGTCAGTCAATAAACCGAAAATTCAAAGTTTAATCTTATGTTCGTGTTTATCATGTTTCCTCCACCTCCTAACGTGTTTTTTGGTCGTATCACATGACTTAAACTAAAAATAAAAAAGTAATAAAATGTACATAGGACAAAAAATTTAGGGGGGCACAATCCCTTTGGTCTCTTCTAAGTTCCATCCATAATATATATCAACAATATCAAGAACATGTACTTGCACTTGTGTTTTTTTCCTGCAATAATCAAAAACAAGAAGACATGCATATAATACACAAGAAACAGGATCTTAGGTGGCCGGATCGGATGTCGCTCGGGCACCTTAATAGCGATAAATTGAAAATGTTGACTTGAAGTTGACAATAAAGTCGATGTTTGATATCAACAATTGAAAGAATAAATAATAATAATAATAATAATAATAATAAAAAATAAAAAAGAACCTTGTCTTGTAAAATTTATATTGTAAATTTGATATACTAGAATGACTTATATTCAACGTCATGTGGCAACTTTTTTCATTATATCAAGGTTGTCAGGATCGGTATCCTACCTAGGATCGTTTTCGGCTTTTCAAAATCGTAATCGTAGAATCGGATTGGGATCGTAAGATCCTATGAAAATGTATATACTTTAGTATAGGAGTTGTAGTTTTATATTTCTATATAATATTTCATATGATTAACGAATCTAAATGGATTTTAAAAGAAAAAGTTATATTTTCAAGTAATTTCGTAGTATAATATTAGATATATAGAAATGTATACTTGCACAAAGTTACTAAATACGTGCACCAACTTCTTGTTTCAATGTTTTTTATTATAAGTTTTTCGTGATAACATTTAGATTAATGCAAAAAGATAATATTAATTTATTGGTACGTGATCATGTGACTTTTTGGTTAAAATATATAAATAAATGCAAAAAGATAAATGGATTGTATCTGAAAAAGAAACGACATAATTTATAATAAAGGGAAACACAATATTTTTTTTTCTATATGGCCAAATAAATTAAATTATGATATTCTTATATTATTACTGAAATTTTTTAACATATAGTTCATGTTCTTATATGTAACATAAAATAAAATGTGAACAAAATTGGGTCAAGTATCTAGATGGGTTATTTCAAAAACAAGCTTCTTACATGTTATAAAGCACGAAATCATTTTTCATAATAAATCTCTAAACTATTTCTAAATAGTCTATAAAAGGATAATGATTTCACACTCATTAATCTTTAAATTGACAATCAATTAACAACATCAAAATAATAGCTTTCATGAAAAATTATTAGTCATTAGGCTTTGAGACATGGGCTTATGCTTAATAAGTTAATATAGCAATAAATAAATAAATAGAACAAAAAAAAATTAAAAAGAAATAATAATATGCGATCCTAAACGATCCTGATACGATCCTAATTGAATTACGATCTTGTTAAGATCCTGATTGTTTTTTGTGCGTAGGATCGCAGGATTGTATGATCCTACGATCAGGATCGCAATTTTGACAACTATGCTTTATATATTTCTAATTTGATGTAACATAACTCAAATATATTTTGTAGTATATATGTATATGTATGTCTTTACATTTTAAAAATAAATACTAGCATGGTCACCTCGCAAAGCAGCGGGGCGAGTACTATATTTAAGGGCTAGTACTTAATTTAGTGGCTATGTGATTGTGATGTGAGATAATGAATAGGTTAATATGTAACATTATTATTTTCAAATTTTAGAATTATAATTTCAAACTATAAATATATATTAAATTTATTAGTTTAATTATATCTTATCATTGTAATATCTAATTTAATGCTATTAAGTAACGTGTCAATACATGATTTTAAAAATTACTAAATATAGTAAGTTGTGTAAACTTAAAAAGTTTAAGACTTCTATTTATAAATGTCCTGAACACATTATAAATAGTATAGATATAGATAGATATAAATATAGATAATACTGAAAAGTCAATCGATCGAGTTACGAGTATCATTCTGTGTTTAAATAAAGATTTTAACTTCCAAGTTATGTACGAATTGAGTACTATTCATACATACCCCGCCTGCGTATGGTTCCAACGTTGTGAAATTTTTTCGTGCATGCTAATAATTAATCAAATAAGTAGCTAATTTTGATCAAAAAATTCCCTTTAATTTCCAGGAACTACTTCAAATGCTCGACAATAGGATGCAAAGTGAAGAAAAGAGTAGAGCGAGATAGAGATGATTCAAGTTGTATAATAGCAACCTACATTGGGCTGCATAATCACGATGTTCCATCTACAACTGCTTCCAGTTCCAACACGTGTCCTACCTGAGTATGGACATTGCAATATTCGTGATTGGATCCAGATACGTTATTGAAAATCTCAAGTCGTGGTCGTGTCCTTGAATTATGGTCTAAATTATGTGCATTGCAATGGTATGAACATCAAACGAACACGAGCACAAGGTGTGCTAGCCAGGTTATTGATAAATAGTATCACGTTTCCCTAACTTAGTAAGTTAATTACCATACATGGGAACTATATGTTCATTTTGTAAATTGTGATTGTCATGGTACTCTTGTGATGTTTAGTATTTTTCATTATTACCTCAGATGTTGTGAATGTAACTTTCAATGTTTATATATTGTGTTTTATTTCTCTCAAGTCCGGACTTCTTATCATTTGTACATCATGTATGGTTTATCTTGACAAACTATATTAGTGAGTTGTTTTTTTGATAGCACACGTTTCATTATATATGAATTGTTGGAAAACGGTATATCCATAAATGAAAATGTTGGAAAAAAGGTATAGTAAGAACTAAGAAAGCAGCCACAAAGAACACCATACAAAATTCTCCGAAAATTTTGTGTGGAAGTGAATTAGATTAGAGAAGGTGTGGAGAAGCTAGTCAATAAGTACAAAACTTTCCAATCATTTTGGTATTTTGGTGCTTTAAAGGTTGTCGAAAAAGATGGCTACGTAAATTGGCAGAAGACGGTATTGGACGTTTCAATCATATATATAATTTGCCACATTAGCCAGTAATTGACGTACGTGACATATACATACATGTTGAGTTGTTGACATTGCAATAAAATTTGAAAATTTATCATGTAATTAATAATTGAAATGCTCATGTTCAACACGAAGTATACAGCATATCTATTTGAAATTCTAAACTTTTTGTATTTGATGTATTTTACATGTAATAAAGGTTCAATTATATAACCAAATAGTTTATAAAGTACAAGTACTGTTGAAAAAAAACATTATAACATAGAAGAAGTCAAGACATAAGCTCCATATGCAAGGGAGCTTCACTAATCAATCGGATCCTGTGAGATTTTTCTTAGATATATAATGCAATCATTTTCTGATTTTCTGTATCAAGATTGTAAACAACTTCCCCTTTTTTTTTTGACTTATTATTCAATTATCATTATCATTAATAACATATATTCAAATCAGGACGAAACGATTACGTAAGACTCATTATAATTTTTTGATTTTTAAAGGTCTATATAATGTTTATATATAGCTCGTTATTAATTTATTTTATGTTCTATGTATAGCGAGTTAAAAATGCGGGGAAGAATGAAGAACTCATCGAAACGTGGAGGAGGAGCCATTCAACAAAAGGGGGCGTGTTTAAAACTAAAGAAAACGAGACGGCTTATGTAAGTAATTTATCTCTTAACATGCGTCATTAAGTTACTTGTTTTTTTTTATATTACCTGTTTTTAACATACTTTTTTTTTTTTTTTTTTTTTGACATGCACAGTTGGCGATGAAGTCACTCTGGGATCAGGTTAAAGCGGGTACGGCCCCGTTGATGACCGAGCAGGAAGTACTGGATGAAATAGTTCATAGTGAGAACCGGCAAAATATGTCAGGCAGGGGTAGGCTGATGCCGGGCAAGGGAAAAGCTTCATCCAGGTCCGCACATCGGCCGGTTGCACAAGAATATGTTACTCGGCAGGATATAGCGGAGGTGTTGAGGCGAGAGACGGAAGAGAAAGAGTTGTTCAGGAGGGAAGCGCAGGAGGCGCAACAACAGGCTCGAGTGGTCCAACTACAGAATCAACAGCTTTTTGCTCGACAAACCGCCTACGAATCTTTCTTGGGGTAGTTTGTCAGCCACTACAACAACAACCAAGGTAATCCGTTTCCTGTTAACTTTCCCACATTAGCCTCATTTACCCAACCTCCTTTATTTCCCGCCCCTTATCCCGGCCCTATTCCCTTTCCCAACCCTAATAATTCTTCCTTTGACAATTGTTATCGTCCCACCTTTCCCGACTCTACTACATGCCCGGGCTCTAGTTCTAACCCGGGTTCTAGTGCTAATTATGAAATGCCTCCACCCGACCTTAACAAATACATAAGACAAACTAATCCTCATTTGAGCTGCATTCCCGAGATTTATAATGCTAGTGGTGCTGAGGAGGAGGCGGAGGAGGAGGGGGAGGAGGAGGCAGGTTCTTACGAGGAGTCGGACTAAGAGTAGGCGTAGCCGCGTAGGGATGATGTAAGGTATTATTATATGTGTTAATTTGTGAATTGTTAGTAACTTTGAGGAATGGTATAAGTTTGTGAATTGTTAGTAACTTTGAGGAGTAGTTTAATTTGTATCGTATTTGTTAGTTTAATTTGTATGTTTTGTTATTTAGTTTGTATGTATTTGTTAGTTTAATTTGTATCATATTTGTTAGTTTAGTTTGTATCGTATTTGTCGAATGCAATCGTGGATGAGTAATTTGGTATTCTATCATATTGCCAAATTGGTATTGCGGATATTGGTTGATTTACAGGTTGCGTATTGGTAGATTTTTTCTGGAAAAAATCTGGAAATGCAGGTTGCTGCTGCATTTTTTTTTTTTTTTTTTTTTTTGTGCATACAGGACAAAATGGGACGACATTATCGTCCCAAAATTTCAAAACAAATGTCGTCCCACGCTGCTTTGGCTGCCACATCAGCAGTCTTACTGGGTCTGATTTTAATTAATTCAAATAATTTGGTACTACAATCTCGTCCCATTTTGTCCTAAATGTCGCCCCATTTTGCATTTATAAAAACATTTTCCGTATTTAAATAAATGCTGTACAGAAAGTAAAAAAAAAAAGGAAAAAGATTTGGGACGAGAATCTCGTCCCAAATATGCAAATAAAATGTCGACCCAATTTGTAATTCAGGAGTTGACTGGTATGTGGTCCCCATTAAAGTGTCATCCCATTTTTCTCTATATATGTAGACCCAAATTTTTTTTGGACAAGATAATTAGGACTACCAGAAAGGGTCGACATGTCGACCCATTTTGTCTTTGGGTCGATTGTCCTTCAATATATGGGACGACATTTTTGTACCAAAGGTCTTCTATTTTGGTAGTGTCACTAAAAGGGGATAAGTGGTCGCTAAAACCTATAGCGACCACTCGTGGGTGGTCTCAATAAACTCTATTTCCACAAACTCGTTGTTAAAAGTTTTTGCGACCACACTTTTTATTTTTAACGACTACGTGCTTGACCTGACTTTTTTGATTCGGGACTGTTTTTGACTTTTATGACAAAACCTTTAGCCACTACACAAAGACTTGGGTAAAGGGTCTCCACCTGGTAAAATATATTACTCCAAAAAACAGTTAATTAAACAGGAATGTGGCAGAAATACCAAATTAACATCAAGCAACCGGTTGAATAGCTACTATATCATTCATGACAGGCCATAAATGATTCAACTAGATACACACAACTAAAAAACCAAAACAATGCTAACCAAAGGAAAACAACCACCACTACACAAAGTCGCTATAACTTTGTTGACTTTATTGACCAAAATCTTTAGCGACTACAAGTGGTCGCTAAAAGTCCTTGACTTATTTGACCAAAATCTTAAGCGACCACCTTTAGCTTATAATTAATTTAAATAATTTATAATTAACTAAAATCATTTTTAATTTCATTTATAATTATTTAAATTCATTAAAACCATTTTAAATTAATTCAAATCATTTATAATTAATTTAAATTTATTTAAACAATGAAATTAAGTCACCCAAACCTATTGTGACGACTTACGGCAACTACTAGTCGTCGCTATAGGTTTCGCAGGTAACTTACCCCGGCAGGAAATAAAATTTTGACCGTTACTAAAATTTTGTCCTCGCTCACGACACTTATAGTCGTCGCTGTAAGTCATAGTCAAAGTCAAATATTTTATATGCATTTGTTTTGTCGTCTAGCGAACTTTTAACAACCACATAGCAACGACATGGTTTCGGTCAAAGACGGAGACACGAACCTGACTTTTTTGTCATGTAACGTACCTTAAGCGAATACATCCGTAGTCGCTAAAAGTTTCCCATCGCGAGAAGTGGAAATTGGCGTAGTGTGTTGACATTGCAATAAAATTTGAAAATTTATCATGTAACTATTGAAATGCTCATGTTCGAGATCTTTTATATAATAAAACAAAACCCCTAGTGGGGACTTTTTCATTTCAAAAAAATCAACTCATACCTTATTTGGTAATAATTTTTTTAATTTGTTTTTGTTTTTTTGATTTTGAAAAATAATTAAACTTAGTTATTTCCTAATTTGCTTCCTTTTTGGTCGACCTTTGTTAAAATTTCGTCTAATTAGAAAAATCAACATAAAAACATAGGTGTCGAAAATGAAAGAAAAAAAACTAGAAGGAAAAGCGGGCGTAATTTTGTAAAAGGCTGGAGGCTAAATGTAAAAGAGAAAAACAACACCCACACACCTTTCTTAGATCCATCATCTAAAACCTTAACCCTAACCGAAAAAGATGAGTTGGGATCAACCTTGTAACACCTTCTGTATATCAGAAGTGAAAGTTAATCAGTATTAATCAGAAGATCAAATCTTTACTCTCTGGTGTTCCGGTGAATGATACAAATCGAAGGCTACTTGAGGTAACCATTGTTGCTCTTTGTAGTTTAGTAATTGATTAACTGTGGTTTTAGTTTTACTGTATTGAAGTGGGACATTGGTGGTTTAGTTTAAGCAATTGTTTCTTCATTGTGTACTTGATGGTCGAATTAGGGCTTATATTGTTTTGATGTTGTTTTAGACATAGTGGTGATATGATAGAAGCATCAAATATTATTAATTTTAGGAGTTATGATTTTTCTTTTGATAAAATAAGCTGCACTGAGTTTGTTTCCATAAATTTATTTGTAGGAGCCTTCAAAGGGTTATATGTTGATGAAACTTTTGTTATTGAACATTAGAATTTATAGATTTCAGTGTGACCGCGAAGATATAGAAAGTGCATTATTTGAGGCCTGGTTTAATGCTAAAATTGAAGGTAGTCGTCATTTATGATCCTTGGTAGCTACTAGGTATTGGTTCATATTGCTTTTACTATCATTATCCCCATGCATTCGATTTCTGTTCTTGGCGAATTCCATTGTCATATTTATACCTGAATCGTTTCTCCGAGCTTATGGTTCATAAGCTCGGTGAATGTTTTCTACTTGGATTATTGGCCACAATTCTATCTGCAATATATAGTTATGGATTCAGATATGCATCCTCCCCTTTTATTTATTAACTAGAATATTATGCGACATGAGATTTATTTTCATATTTTAATTGCAAAAGTTTTACCATTATGTATACAAATAATTAATTAAAAACTAAATTGTGTACATCAAAAAGATGAAAACATAAAAACATTTTATAATTGTAATAAAAATCACATCCGTATATTTAATACAAGTAAAACTTTTTAATTAGTTAAAAATTTAAGAAAAAACCCCGTACGTGCACGGGTATTATAACTAGTGAAGTATACAGCGTATCTATTTCATGTTCTAAATTTTGTGTATGTGTATTTTACATGTAATACAGGTTCAATTATATAACCAAAGTAGTTTATAAAATACAAGTACTGTTGAAAGAAAAATACTCCTATAACCTAGAAGAAGTCCAGACATAAGCTCCATATGCAAGGGAGCTTTACTAATCAATCTGATCCTGTGAGATTTTTTCTCAGATAATGCAATCATTTTCTGATTTTCTGTATCAAGATTGTAATCAACTTCCTTTTTTTCTTTTGACTTATTATTCAATTATCATGATCATTAAACACGTATTCAAATCAACTAGATGATTACCTACATATAGCGCCAATGGTGTATGTACCGTTAATTTATGTGTGCAATTTTTTTTTTCATGTATATACGGGTGTTGAGTAAGTGAGGGTTCAAAAAGTTAGTGGTTTACGTTGTAATTAAGTATTTAAATATTTAATAAATTCATTTCCTTTTATTCGTAAGGACATGTTAGTCTTACAACATTACACGTTTTTAAGTTTTAAATAAATGTATTTTCTCTTTATAGTTAGTATAGTTACAGTACAACTTAGCATGTACAAATCGACTGGCAAATTTCTTTAAATTAAGCAATAAACTAGCTAAAAGAAATTCCGAGTTATTAAAACGAATGTTACAATTTCTGTTTCCTTTATTAGTAATTTGTATTGTATGTTATCCATCTAAGCTTATTTATCAATTTTAGCACGAGGATTTGAGACAACGCCGGTCATTTGCCCAAAAACTTTGCTTGATGTTGTCAAAAACCTTAAATAATGTACTAGTATATATGTTAAGTTGTTGGTTCTTTTGTTCCGATTTTTGAACCAGAACATCACTACATAACTATTATTTAGCTTGGTGTATAAGAAAATCATGGAACTACACGGTTGTTTGACTGAGTGTATGTTGAGATGGTGTTTTGTCAAAATATACAAGCATATAACAGAGAGGCAATATATCATTGGTTGATTTGATCCACCCATTTTAGTCTTAAATCACTCATGATCAAAAAACAGCAACAAACATCAGAAAGTTTCCTTATACTTTCTTCTTGTGGAATAGTTTGTCAATCATTTATTGTTGTTACTCTTTATTTTAACTTTATACTTTCTTCTTGTGGAATAGTTTGTCAATCTTTTATTGTTGTGACTCTTTATTTTAAATATTTGAGTTTTGTATTTATTGAGTGTATTCATACAAAGAACTCATATGTATGCAATCATTCATGTAATTTTGACATAGTTCTTCAACATTTTTTGACCCTTTACCGTATAAAAAAAAAGCTGATGTTATAATCATTTACGAGTAAATAACTACTCCCTTCGTCACAATATTATTGTCCACAAATAAAAAATACACAGTTAAGAGAAAATGAGTCCACTGCACTCTTCAACCAATCAAATATCATCTCCACCACTATCTTCTTTTTTTATTCGTTGACACAAGAAGGGGGTTATTTGTTTGGGACATCTCAAAATGGAAAGGGAGATACAATTTTGGAACGCGGGAGTAGTTTGTAGCGTCTCGCTAGCTATTATTTTGTTAGTCGGTTTGAGGGTGCTATTATACTTTCTAACATCTCGCTAATTTTTACCTATAATATAATGTATTATGCCGTCAGAAATATCATTCTATGTAAGAGATTGTTAAGTTTATGGATATAAATTAATATACGTATGACCGGATTCGAACACGAGACTTCGGGATTGCACACTTTACGTATGAGTTTCAATGTTTTAATAATTAATATAATAAGTTATGTTTAATTATTAAATTCACAATAAATGACTAAAGAGCGTTAGTTAATTAATGGAATTGACTAACGGTCGGTTAATGTCAACGGGATACGAAGAAAATGAAACAAGACAAGAGAAGGTTCTAGAAATCCTCTCTTGGATTGTTTATGGCCAAACAATGGAATCCCACATCGGAAACCATTTTAAACTTGATCTCAACCATAAGGGTATAAATACATCCCTATGTATTCATCCCTTGGTACACTTGATTCAATAGAAGGCCAAACTTATTCTCTTCTTCCCTTGGTCAACGAGTGAAACCCCAAGTAAGGGATTTACGAGTGACCTTGAGTTTAACAAAGGTGTTTGGTTAGTCTTTTGTGATCAAGAACCTAGCTTTTCTCATTGAAACGCTTGTAATACGTGTTATGCTCGACTTTCACCTTGAAGATGAACCGAACCTTTCCTTTATCACACAAGTACTCGACAAGAACTATGATGATGACTCACAAACACTTTTAAAGAACAAGAGAGGTGATGGATCGTATGGGAAAAATACTAGTCGAATGTTTATTATCTTGGAGAAGAAAATAATACAAAGACTAAACTATGGCACACACACACACACACTCTCTTTTACAATATGAGACATTACACTTGAAGAAATGGAGAGTGTGTGTGTTTATACGTTGACTGCCAATCCAAAGGGGCTTTGGATGGGCTTTAACTTGGACCTATTGTGGGCTAATGTTTTCACTACACAAATACACTTTAGTTACAAACAATACTAATGCCATTAGCCCACTAAACTTAATACATATTACACATGACAATTTAGCTCTAAGTAGCAAATGACCATCACTTCCTAATTAGCATAAATTAAATGCTAATAATCTCCCCCTAAGGGATGGTCATTTCAATGATGCTCCCGTGATTGGTCTTTTGCCTTCAATGACTTGAACTTTGTGTATCAATGTATAATAGTCTTTATTCAATGTTCCTTCATACACTGTGATCTTCAAAGAATCGTCTCTTGGTCTTTCTTGCCTTGATCTACACCTTCTGTCCAGATGCGTCGTCGTTGCAGATGATGATGGTAGATGGACTTTCCTGAGTACCTGCATAAGACGGTTAGCAATAAATCGTCCATCGCTTATAGGTTCAGATTTCGAGATCGTTATCAGCATAGTGTGAAAACTTTTTCTAATCTTAACCAAGGACGTTGAGAGCCTCTGAAGTATACCGAAGTATCACTTCAAGACTGTAGACCGTTTGAAGCGAGTAACCATCATGTCATAAGGCAAGATCCTTAGATCTCATTAAGACTCATACAACTTGTATCCTTTTGAGTGAACATAAGTGTATTGCATAGGAAGTGTTCCAAAGAGATCTTTGATGAATCTCATGTCTCTAGACTCAATTATATGCGTTTTGGTTTTAGTCGTCGGAGGCATGGAGCAGAGTACCACCTTTTCAATATCAACACTTCTCGGAGTGAGAGGTCGATAGATTATGCAGTGTTCTCCGTGAGAAATGAAACAAATATCTTTTAAGAGATATCTGAGTGGATAGGAGGGGTGGTGCAATGCGTCACTGGGTCCATGACGTCTTGTCTTCAATATCAGTATCACCTTAGTGAGTACTGATAGCATATGCATTGACCCGGTTTATGACCTAAGTTTCCATGGAGGGCTATTTCTTTTCACCCTTTCATTAAACTTTTCTTTTTCATTCTTCAACCCCTTCTTTCTCCTTTCTCATTTTGCTCCTTTTTTTAATCTTACCTAAGGACTTCTAATTCTAAACTATTGGAATTGTCCTTGGGTAGATCCCTCCGGTTCTGGCGGATCATTGGACATAACCTAATCATAATCACCTTATTACTCCATGATTATCCTAGATTAGATCACTTGCCATTAAACCTTTTTGTGAAAATCTCTCAAAGTGTTTATGAGAAAACACATTTAGTTAACACATTGAGAGTTTTGCATTTTTGAAATACTCCCCCTTCACACGTGCTCATGCATTTTTTAAATAAATTGCACATGTTGGGTAGAGTTCGCACATTTGAAATGATCGATTTTCAATGAACATGACCTTTGCGAGACACGCTTACATTACTAGTTAGACTAGCTTGAAATTATTACCCGTCCCGGTCATATTCAAAGATCATCTCTCGAATTGGTACATTCTACTCAGACAAGTCATTTGCAAGACACGCTTACATCACTGGAAAACCAGCTTGAAATTATTACCCGTCCAGGACATGTCTTTTCGATAACGGACATTTAGTTTCGTCAATTCGAGGGTTGTTCTGAGTCTTTTTGAAGAGCTAGTTTTGAGATTCAAACCACAAAACTTCTTTTTGATCACATTTTAATCACGTCCTCTCCCTCTTATATTTAATAAACACTTAATCTCCCCTTCAAAAATAGCATGAAGTGGTATTTTTGAAGACAGTTGATTAAAATGAAACTTTTTGTGGAGAGATGGACTGATTTTAGCATGAAATTAGAACATTTTTCTTTTTATTCTCCCCCTTAAACAAAGCGTAAGTTTTAAACATTTGAGTTTAAAAGCAATTAGTGAGCTAACCAGGGGTGAATCGAGGTGTTTTGTGAGCACAAAATTTATAGAAAGACTTTGTAAAATCTTTTGTAACAATTTTGATTAAGTGCTCATGGTTTTTGCTTTTTGCCATTAACATTGCGAGTCCTGATCGGAAATAATCAGAAGTCATCAATGTAGCCTTTATTTGAAATCTTTTCGAGTTGGAGTACTCGGGCCACAGTAAAAGATTTCACAATAAAGCACGGGTCTCGTACTGATATATACGAAAGCCTTAATGAAGAAAATTTTGAGAAACGACATGTTTTAGAAAAACATAAAAAAGAACTCTCGCTCAAGCATTTGTACATGCCCGTATCATTGTTGAATGACATTTCTAGATACGTACAGAATATCGATTATACGAGAGACATGTCGTGAGAAGAATATTTTTGGTTTTTGAGTTTTATATTTTTTATGTCTTTTTGAAATTTTCTAATTTTATATTTTTGTTTTTGAAAAAGTATATATTTACAAAAATATTTAGATGCGAAGCTTGTTGATATAAATCAAGAAGATTCGAGAAGACTTTCTAACTCTTCGGGAGTTAGGCTTCGCATTCCAATTCGACGAACTAAATTTTCAAACCGCTCTTTTGGGAGGGCCTTAGTAAATATGTGGAAAACTAGAAGGGGGGGTTGAATAGTTTTATGTCTTTTTAATTTTATTATGAAAACCTTTGTTTATTTTTAAAACACTTAGATTCAAGTTTGTATGAAAAATAAAACTTGAACCTTATTATTAGTTATATATGTATTCTTTTAAATTGATTGTAAAAGTTTTGGTTTCTTAAATGGAGTTTCAATTTGATCTATATGTGAAGTCAACTTCTAATTATTACTAACAGTTATATATGCCTATATGTTATAAAAGTAATGACGATATAAATAAAGATGTAAGTAAGAGATGGAAAGATCTAACCGAGACACGAGGGATTTATAGTAGTTCGGCTAGAAGGACACCTTGCTTGCCCTACTCCACTCCCCGAGCACCAAGCTCGAGAGTTTTCTTCACAACTTCAATAAGCTCCCTTATGGCGGAGAAAACCGTACACAACTTTGGCTTACACGGGTTTAACGACACAAAGCTAAATGTCGAGTCCTAATCGTAGCTAGAACCAATCTCACAACTTCACAACATAACTTCTTCACAACTTATTCACAACGGCTTCACGACTGCTTCACGACTTCTTCACGACTTCAACACGACTGCTACACGACCTCTATGCTGCGGCATCATGACTCCAACACTAGGACTTCACGACTAGGACTTCATGGCTTCAACACGACCGCTACACAACCTCTATGCTACAGCTTCACGACTTCAACACTAGGACTTCACAACTAGGACTTCATGGCTTCAACACGACCGCTACACAACCTCTATGCTACGGCTTTATGACTTCAACACTAGGACTTCACCAATAGGACTTCATGGCTTCAACACGACCGCTACACAACCTCTATGCTACGGCTTCACGACTTCTAGGCTATGGCTTCACAACGGCTTCAAGACTTCTCTACTTCACAACTTTACAAGGCTTCTACTCTACTTCTTTACTCCACAACTACTTATCCACCTTCTTCACTACTTACACACTACTCTAGCCTAATCACTTATGTTTACAACTTATATACACACTTTACACAAATGAATGAAAGATTTACAAAGTATACAAAACAAACAACTTGAGTAACAAGATGCTACTAAGTTGTAATACTTCTAGTCTTGATTGATAGAAGTATTCTTCTTTTGCACTTGGATGGTGAAAGCTTGGATCACTTGGAAACCAATGCTTAAGATTACATGATCAAAGGTTTTTTTTGAAGATATGAAATGAGATTTACAACAGAAAGTTTTAGTGCAAAAGGGTGAGTAAAATTCCAGGGGAAGGCTAGTATTTATAGGCAGAAAAACTGGACAGCTGGAACCTACTGGAGCGTGGCCGGCCCCCTTAAATAGGGGGGCGGTCCCCTTAATTTTAAGGGGGCCGCCTAGCAAAATTAAGGGGGCCGCCCAATCCATCCGTTGCCCAGTTTTGTCTTTTTGTGGGGAAGGTTTTACTGGAACATTTTTACTGATTTTGGTTAAAAATTTGAATTCATAAATTTATAATGAATTAAACCTTTTTATTTATTACCAAAAATATTTTTCTAAAATATATAAAATGTTTTTGACATTTTATAAAAAATCTAGTTATTAAGAAAATGCTCCTTTGATCATATAATGCATTAAGCATTAGTTCATTCATACCTTAAGTGATTTTAGTTGTAGAAGTGAATATTTACAACTAAGTACTTGTTTATTTTATAAGTTTATGTTTTAATGAGCTTACATTTTGTGATCATCAAAACATAGAGGTATGAATAAATATTGATAATGTTTTTAGGCATTATTTATGTCAACAATCTCCCCCTTTTTGATGATTACAAAAATCTAAACTCATTAAATCCAAAAAGTTATTTTTGGACAAGTATTTAGTGAGTTTATATTTACTTCTCCCCCTTTTTGTAGCATCAAAAAGGTTGAGCCGACAAGTTTTAGAGATAAAATTTGTCGAAATGAGAACTCCCCCTTGATGTGTGCTCCCCCTCGTTTGAGGGCACCAAGGAATCAATATATGGAATACTTGCAAGAAAAATATTAGAGGCTCAAGCATATATATAGCAAAAATAAGCATGCATATAAAGACATTCATTAAATGTTGTGTATCAATACACAACCATCCAAGATTATATTCAATCCTACATTAGCTAGTAAGTAATGCAATCTACATAATCATTCTAGGAGTACATGATCTTCCATGGGGCTTGCACACAAAATGGTTTGAAAAATTATTTTTGATTAAGCATTGCATATGCTTAATTTGGTGAGAATGAAGGTGGTGGTGGTGTAGTGGGTGAAAATGGTAGTTAGGTTGGTTGTTAAGCATGTGTTCAAGGGATGAAAACATGTAGTGTATCTCATCTCTAAGACCAAAGATGATGGTTCGGTTGTGAATGCAACAAAGGCAATTGTCTCCATGGGCTTCAAGTAAAGCCCAAGGGATGGGAAAGCATGGTGGTGGTATTGGTGATGATGAGAAATGAGCATCAAGAGGTGTTATTGGTGATATGGAAATGACAAGTTGGGTGAATGGAGGTTCTTGAGTAGGAGGTGGAGTTGATGCTCTTGATAGTGGTGTTGATAGGTGTGAGTTGATGTAGTTATTGATGGATGAAGTGGAAGGTATGGATGAAGATGATGTGCTATAAGTGGAGGGTGTTTTTGATGGTGCATTTGGTGCACTTGGGGATGAACATTGAGGTGGTGGTGATGGAGTTTTGGTGTCTTAGAGATGATTTTGGTGATAGCATGGTGAATGAAAATGGGTGTTTGATGGAGGTAATGGTTGATTTAGGTAAGGTTTGGAGGTTTTGAGGTAAAATTCCAATACCAGTTCGTCCTTTAAGAGAAATGGTAGCTGGGGCTAGATAAAAGGGGTCACAAGATGCAAAAGAAAATAGTAAATTTTACTGCCCAGATGGCCGGTCCCCTTAATTGTAGGCCGGCCCCCTTAAAATTAAGGGGACCGCCTAGGGAATTAAGGGGGCCGCCCATCTGGTGTTTTCCCAGGCGACCAAATTTGAAAAATTTCCAGAAAAGGGTCATTTTTAGGGTGTTTTTGCAGCAAGCTCCATTTGAATCATGTACATCAAGAATGATTAAATAGTGGCATAAACATGTTAAATACGCATGCATACATTTAAAACATATTATAGAATAAGCATGTTATTAATCATCAAGCATGTATATATATCATGATATCAAGTATACAAGCAATAAGCATAACAATCATATATTTAAGACAAGAAATAAAGCATTCATTAGTTGAAAATAATTATGTTAAAAACATAATTATTGATACAACACATATTTTGCTTATAGCATACAATAAGTAGAAAATTTTAAATTGCCTTAGAGATCCATTTGACTTGCTTGAGACATGAAAAACTTGAATTATTTTGGATGGATGATGGTAAAGAGGGGGTAAAAATGTTGGATTAATGGGGTTGTAAGTTTGGGTGTATGGATGTTGGAGAGAGTGTTGATGGAGGAATTGGAGGTGGAGAGCTTGGACTTGACCATGTTGAATGAGGGTTTTGATGTTGTTCAAGTGGTGGTGTTGGATTAGATCTAGTGAGAAGATACTCAATCCAAGTGAGACGCTCATTTAAGGCAATGGGTTTTATTTTGGAGAAAGATGCAACAAGGATAATTGTTGACATGTTTCTCAATTTGACTCAAGTGATGATGGTGATGATGGTAATGATGGTGAGATGGATGGTGATGGGTCTAAGTTGCTTTGAGCAAGGTGCAAAGCAAGGAGAGCATTAAGCTCATAGGCTTCCTTGAGTTCTTCAATGAACTTCAAGTGTTGAGTGGACGGTGATGATGATGGAGAGTGGTTGTTATTTGGTGGAAGTGGTGGTGACACTCTTGGTGGTGGAGACATTTGTCAACTGGGGTAATTATGAGTGAATGAAGGTGGACATATGGATGATTGGTTATGTGTGTGAAAGGGTTCATTAGGATGAGGTTTAGGTGTTGGTTGAGTTTGAACAACATCATTTGTTGGGTTATGGCAAATGTCAAGCTTCCTCCTCCAAATGGGCCTCACTGAGATTTTAGCAACTCTTGAAGGCTTGGATCTTGGGTGGTTAGATGATGACATGTTTGGATGGATGATATGGATGAGCATTTATGATGGAGTTGGGTATTTATGGTGTAGTGATGATGTGATTGTGGAAGGTAAATTTAGGTGGGTGGTTTGTGACAAAATGTGTTTGTGAATTTTGGAAAGTATAGGATAAAATGGGCTAAAAAATAGAAAAAGGGAGCAGCACCTTCGACCATCAGATGGCGTCCCCTTAATTAAGGGGCCGGTCCCCTTAAATATTAAGGGGGCCGCCTAATGAATTAAGGGGGCCGCCCATCTGCTGATTTCCAGGTTACTGGAAATGGGTTTTTGGCAGAAAATTGTTGAAAGGGTTGTGTTTTTGGGTTTAGATTCAAGCAAGTCCAACTTCTTTTGAGGCAATTTAGGATTTAATAACTTATGTTTGCTAAGCATATTCATTAGACATTATTATGCAAACAACTCATTTAGCATGTAACATATATATGTTAGACAAGAAAACACTACATAGCATCAAGTAATTCATAGTATCATATTTAGGAAGATTAATAAGCAAGTTAAATAAACCTAATGAATATCTATGTGTATGGGAATGTGGAGTTGTGATAGCATGGACTTCTAGACTTGTACCAAGTGAGGTCTTAGTGAATAAATTATGGTTATTTTCAAATTTAGTTCACTTATAAATGTCACATACATAAATATAGATGACAGATATGAGATCACCATGCATGATTTAAAGAAATGTTTTTGGCATTATTCAACAATGTTTGAAAGTGGGTTTTTATGTAGATGTGAAAGATATATTAATGAAATAGTTTTTGCTTTATTTCAAAATGTTTTTATGAGGAAAGAAAGCATATTTTTCCAATCTTTGGTTTTTGATAAACAGGTAATTATGGACACAAGTTTGGAAGAAAGGTAGGATGGTGAAACATGTTTAATAGAAATGTGTCATAATCTTTTGAAAAATCATTTTTCCAAAATGTGAAGTTTTTGCAAATTTAAAAACAAGTCCCATTAATTATAGGTTTAAAAATAGTGGTTTATAAAAGATCTCATGCTCAAGGGTATTGGTTAAGTCTATTGTCACATGCTACCTCTTTCTACATATCCTATGACATTTAAGCATGTATTATGACTAAATACAAAAATACATCATATCAGAGTAGTTAGAGAAAAACGAAAGCTATTATAATGACAATGCATTCAACAACTAAACAAATAATTACGAAGGCATGCAGTCAAATCACATAGGAGCAAGTAAACATCTAGAAATTTTATATATGCAAGATGACATACATCTAGGAATGAAAAGCTCTAGTGAAAAGCAAAGATCATAACAGTAAACTATCGTTAGGTATATTTAGGAAGAATAATGTATTTAAGTTGGAGAATGAGTATGAGACTATTACTAGTGGTACTCAATTCAGGCTAAACACGACCATTTTTACGGGTTACACACACCCAACTTCTCACATAGAAGCAATTCAACCGTTAGGTCAAATTGAGTTTCTAGTCAATAGATTCTCCAGTAGTCATTCTCTTTTTAGAAGAAATTAAGTTCCTAAATTTACCTATCGAAGAGTACCAAATATGAAGATTGCTTGGTTTACTAATACTTAGGGGGGCTAACTAAAGGGTTTCTAGTTCATTAAGCTACAGAACGAATATAACTAAAGTGTAAAGGCAAAGCAACCTATCAGACTAAGCGTATCCTAAGGCATTAATAAGATTATATGCATGAAGTAATTACTTATGAAATTTAAAAAGAGAACTTACCTCTCGTCCTAGCTTTTCTTCATAATGTCTCAGATGATGATCGACGTGTGAATGATAGGTGAGTCGGATGATGATCTTCTCCTTCGTCTGTGTCACTCCAAGATTTTGGATTGAGTTCACTTTGGAGTTGATTCATGAAGTCTTCATCGTTAACACCTTCATTAACAACATTTGAACTAGTAGCACATGTATCTATTTTATCTAAATGTTTATCTATTAAATTTTCTAAGATGACTAATTCATGTACAAGATCAAAATCCTCATCTTTGGCTTGACATTTTTCTTGATGAAAGTTTAAGAGACTTTTCGAAATATCATTTTCCGTTTTACAGAAAGATATTCTTTCATATTCAACTTTCGGCAAGGTTTTATAAATAATTATTTTAGCTTTATTATTTATGTCATTCTTTGTTTTCAAATAATTAATTTAACTTTCAAACTCCGTTTTTGTTTGACTTTCATAATCCGTTTTTGTTTGAATTTCAAAATCCGTTTTTATTTGACTTTCAAAAACGATTTTTGTTGATTGAAAATCACCAATCGAAATGACATGCCAAAGATCTAGATCAATTGATTTCACATAATTTTCAAATTTATTTTTCCATTCAAGAAAAGTATAGTTTTCAAATAGCGGTGGTTTTTGAATAAATTCCTCTTCTAAATATTTTTCGAATTCCATAGATCGATTCAAGTTTTAAAATACAGTATATTTTAAAAATCTTGTTTGACGTGGCTCTGGATACCAATTATGGAAAACTAGAAGGGGGGGGGGGGGTTGAATAGTTCTATGTCTTTTTAATTTTATTATGAAAACCTTTGTTTATTTTTAAAACACTTAGATTCAAGTTTGTATGAAAAATAAAACTTGAACCTTATTATTAGTTATATATGTATTCTTTTAAATTGATTGTAAAAGTTTTGGTTTCTTGAATGGAGTTTCAATTTGATCTATATGTGAAGTCAACTTCTAATTATTACTAACAGTTATATATTCCTATATGTTATAAAAGTAATGACGATATAAATAAAGATGTAAGTAAGAGATGGAAAGAACTAACCGAGACACGAGGAATTTACAGTGGTTCGACTACAAGGACACCTTCTTTGCCCTACTCCACTCCCCGAGCACCAAGCTCGAGAGTTTTCTTCACAACTTCAATAAGCTCCCTTATGGCGGAGAAAACCGTACACAACTTTGGCTTACACGGGTTTAACGACACAAAGCTAAATGTCGAGTTCTAATCGTAGCTAGAACCAATCTCACAACTTCACAACACAACTTCTTCACAACTTATTCATGACTACTTCACAACGGCTTCACGACTGCTTCACGACTTCTTCACGACTTCAACACGACTGCTACACGACCTCTATGCTACGGCATCACGACTCCAACACTAGGACATCACGACTAGGACTTCATAGCTTCAACACGACCGCTACACAACCTCTATGCTACAGCTTCACGACTTCAACACTAGGACTTCACAACTAGGACTTCATGGCTTCAACACGACCGCTACACAACCTCTATGCTACGGCTTCACGACTTCAACACTAGGACTTCACCACTAGGACTTTATGGCTTCAACACGACCGCTACACAACCTCTATGCTACGGCTTCACGACTTCTAGGCTATGGCTTCACAACGGCTTCAAGACTTCTCTACTTCACAACTTTACAAGGCTTCTACTCTACTTCTTTACTCCACAACTACTTATCCACCTTCTTCACTACTTACACACTACTCTAGCCTAATCACTTATGTTTACAACTTATATACACACTTCACACAAATGAATGAAAGATTTACAAAGTATACAAAACAAACAACTTGAGTAACAAGATGCTACTAAGTTGTAATACTTCTAGTCTTGATTGATAGAAGTATTCTTCTTTTGCACTTGGATGGTGGAAGCTTGGATCACTTGGAAACCAATGCTTAAGATTACATGATCAAAGGTTTTTTTGAAGATATGAAATGAGATTTACAACAGAAAGTTTTAGCGCAAAAGGGTGAGTAAAAATCCAGGGGAAGGCTGGTATTTATAGGCAGAAAAACTGGACAGCTGGAACCTACTGGAGCGTGGCCGGCCCCCTTAAATAGGGGGGCGGTCCCCTTAATTTTAAGGGGGCCGCCCAAGCCACCCGTTGCCCAGTTTTGTCTTTTTGTGGGGAAGGTTTTTCTGGAACATTTTTACTGATTTTGGTTAAAAATTTGAATTCATAAATTTATAATGAATTAAACCTTTTTATTTATTACCAAAAATGTTTTTCAAAAATATATAAAATGTTTTTGACATTTTATAAAAAATCTAGTTATTAAGAAAATGTTCCTTTTGATCATATAATGCATTAAGCATTAGTTCATTCATACCTTAAGTAATTTTAGTTGTAGAAGTGAATATTTACAACTAAGTACTTGTTTATTTTATAAGTTTATGTTTTATTGAGTTTACATTTTGTGATCATCAAAACATAGAGATATGAATAAATATTGATAATATTTTTAGGCATTATTTATGTCAACAAAATAGATCGACGAGTTGGTATTCAGTCTTCACGAAAAACAATTCAACAGTACCCTCTTCGACGTGTTCCTTGATGAAGTGGTAGCAGACTCTAATATGCTTGGTCTTCGAGTGTTGCACTGGATTGCACGAGATGGCTATGGCAATTTTTGAGTCACAATACAAAGGTATGCGATCGAAAGAGAAACCATAATCTGTGAGCTATGTCCTCATCCATAGAACTTGGGCACAACACGCAGATAGAGACACATACTCGGCTTCTGCTGTAAATAGAGCAGTGCTGTCTTGTTTCCTTGATGACCAGCCTACTAGCTTTTCTCCCAAAAATTATGCTCCGCCTGATGTACTCTTTGCTGTAACTTGGCAACCGGCATAGTCTGCATCTGAAAATGCTATTAGTGTAAACTCCGAATCCTTCGGATACCAAAGACCCATGTTAATGGTTCTTCGTAGGTACCGAAAGATCCGTTTAACCTCTTGGAGGTGAAGTTCGGTAGGCCTTTCCTGAAACCGTGCAAGTGAACAAACAGCAAAATGAATATCTGGTCGGCTTGCAGTTAAGTACATGAGAGACCCAATCATGCTTCGATATTTCTTCAGATCCATGGGTTTCGCATATAAGTCAGCGCCTATTTTGGGTGAAGTGACCATTGAGGTACTAACAGAGTCACAATTTTCCATTCCATGTTTTTTCAAAATCTCAATTGTGTATTTAGCTTGATTTAGAAAGATTCCACGTGGGGATTGATGAATTTGTAAGCCTAAAAAGAATTTTAATTCACCCATCATGGACATTTCAAATTTGCTTTTCATGAGATTTTTAAAATGTTTTGAATGTTGCGGATTAGTGGACCCAAATATATGTCGTCCACATAAATCTGAACAATCAAAATGTCATTTTTTTATTTTCTTGTAAACAAGGTCGGATCAATTGTTCCTTTGGTGAAATTATTATGAAGTAGGAAAGATGATAATTCATCATACCACGCCCGTGGGGCTTGTTTCAAACCATAGATTGCTTTCTTTAGCTTGTAGACGTATTCCGGATGATCATTGTCAACGAATCAGTCTGGTTGACTCACGAACACTTCTTCTTTCAGAGTGTCATTCAAGAAAGCTGTCTTGATGTCCATCTGATAAACCGTAATGTTCTTGTGAGCTGCATAAGCTAAGAAAATCCTGACTGCCTCAAGCCTTGCTACTGGCGCGAATGACTCTTCAAAATCTATCCCTTCTTCCTGTCTGTATCCCTTTGCCACTAGACGAGCTTTGTTGCGAATTACAGTCATCTCTTCATCCTTTTTGTTTTTCCATAACCACTTAAGATCAATGACTAGTTTGTCAATTGGTCTTGGAACTAAATCCCAGGTGTCATGGATTTGAAATTGAATAAGTTCTTCCTGCATCGCTTCAATCCAGGCATTATCTGCCATTGCTTCCCGAATGTTCTTAGGTTCTATGAGACTGACTGAGCAGACATAGATGCACATGTCGCAATCGGTGTTTAGTTGTTTTCTCGTCTGAATTGGTCTTGAGGGTTCACCAATAACCTGTTCTATCGGATGGTCTTTTGTCCACTGTAATGTTGAAGGGTACCTTGGACTGAACGAATGCGTGTTAGACGGTTCATGTAATCTGGAAGATGATTCAGCAGATTCCGTTCCAAATGGGTTTTCAAAGACTTCTTCGTCTAACACCGCATGATTTTGTTCTTGCTCATCAATTCTGGGTAGAACAATTTCAATTACTGGATGCATCTGGATTTGGTGGTGGTGGTGGTGGTTGTTGATGTTGAGTGGGTGCAGCGGAATGTTGGTTAGATGCATTTTTCGAAGCGCCACCATAGTATTCATCATACATAAACTCGAAGAAATTATCCAGTTCCTGATTTGTGGGTTGTTCGTTATGAATTGATTGAGCTCCTTGAGGTGTGAGTCCCGAACTGATATGTCCGGAAGTCATCGGGTTAAGCACGGGTTCTAGAGCGAGTCTCTCAGAAGCCATTTGTGAAATTTCATCAAACTTCACATTCATCGTCTCCATGATCTTTTTCGTTCTCATGTTATACACCTGATGCGTGGTTTTGCAACCTTACAACAAGTTTTACCTCTCGAGGGATCTCAAGAGGCTTACAACCCCACCAGGCAGTGTACCTGACCGATGTAGTATAGTGTAGTGGTAAGTACGGGGGATTGATCGTTCTCCACAGGGAATAGTGTCGTTAGGATTGAAAAACTACTCTAATAGGTCTAAGGGTGAGGGAAGATTCTTTTTGTATTTTTATGATTTTATGAAAGCAAGTAAAATCTCGGGTTTGAAGGAGTGGGCGGAATTAGTTGCTAGTCAACTAACCCAAATAACTACAAATGCAAATAAAATAAAATAACAGAAAATGAAAAGGTCGTGAAACTTATGTGGAGAGAAATGTGTTTACTTAGATTTCCTTACTCCCTAACTATCTTTTACCGGTTGATTAGTGTGTATTAATTGCGTGGATGATGGGTGTATTCCTTAATACCAATCGTGGGGTGGCGTACGTACTTCCCCAACTCTACAAGCTCCTACTTCACTCCTATGTCGAGCCGGCTAAGAAGCTCCTAACATGGGATCACTAGAATTTGCTCATGCATTAAATACAACCATAAAAACCTTAGTACGCATTGGTTCATGTTTCTTAAGACGTTCAAGCAAGTTACCGTATAGGAAGTTAGCCAGTTTTCTTAAGCCTAACATCGATGAACAATCATCCAATACAATTAACAACACACTAATAACCAATAATCAATAGTTAGGTTTCATTAGATCTAAGCAAACACAAGATAAATCTAGCCTAGCATGTTAATCAAAAGACAAGAACAAGATATAATCAAACAACACATAGACATATTGATTGATTAAGTGATTACTTATCTTCAATTAAACATGGGAGATCCAAGGGTATGAAAACCCTTAAAAATGGCAGAAATTCGTCTTAGGGTTTCTCCTCACAAAGTTGCACACTAATGACAAAAAATTACAAAACTATATATAGAGCTTAGTGGCTGACGGCGTCACGTTGTAGATCTTGACGCCGTCACCTCGCCGTGTCTAGGGTTCCCGGATGGTCTTCCTGACGCCGTCCCTCTTTAGTCCTCCAAAATCCTCCCTGGCTTATCAAGGGTTGACGCCATCAGAAATGAGCTTGACGCCGTCTCTCTTTAAGTTAAACCGTGATGGCCTTGATCATCTTAAAGGGTGACGCCGTCAGACTTTCCATTGCAAAACTCTCTGGCGCGTCTCGTGTATTTTTCATATCCACCTCTTTTGCCAAGCCATGACGCCGTCTAGAACAATCCCTGACGCCGTCAAAGGTACTTTTCCAGCCGATTTTGAGACTTTGTCGTTTTCTTCACTTTTATGCTCCAAAAACGTCCAAAATGCTTCCTTTTCCAGATTTCTTCTCCAAAGTACCTAAAATGACAAAAGGAACGATTTAGGGCAATATTTGATCAAATAAATACGATTTAGGGCTTAAATGACCCCCTAAAAGCGGTACACTTTTCGCTTCATCAAATACCCTTACACTTGAGATTTGCTTGTCCTCAAGCAAATGCGCTTTTATTCTAATCAAAATACAAGTTAAGGGTCATTTAACGCTAATATAAAAGTAATTACAACAAATAGTCGTTTCACTTTAATCATAATAAGCACGGAGATTACAAACTAGCACCTCACAAGTAGTGTTTAGATACTCACATCTCTCAGGTGTCATAAAAGTATATCTCATAAATGAAAATGAATAATATCTCTCACTACCTGTCATAGCAAATAGATTACCATAGGCTTGGGAAAGGATCAAAAACCTCCTCCACTAGGCGTAAGCACCTAAGATAAACTATCAAAGAGGGCTTTTAAATGGGTTATAACGTTAGGTGTAGGGATATGATAAACACGGTTTTGTTGGATAAAGGATATTTTACTGGTGGCGAGTTAAAGATCTTGATTAATTACATGTACAATATGGCGTTGCTAAGCCAAGACTAGACTCGACTTAAGCTAATGAAAAAAATAACAAAAAGATAAAATAAACATAAAATGAAACGGGATGGTAGTCCGTATGTTTTTTCTACTTTTTTTTTTTTGCATACACTCTTGCCCTACCATCCAAAATAATACATCGTAGGGGCCTCGGTTCTCCCCTTACACTTGAACTTTTACATAACTTTACAATTACTATTCTAACGACTCGAATTAAGATAATCGAAACACTTGGAGTACTTTTAAAATATTTAGCACATATGGGGGTAATAATGTTGTTCTTCCCCATTACTCCATTACACTAGTACTTTACCCATGAGTCCCAATCGTCCCAAAACAATATGTACAAGGATATGACTCGACTTAGCAACCATGTAATCAATTAGATAATTAACTAAGGGTTTAAACAAATGTTGTCACAATAATGCACTAAAGATGAGTGCATACAAGGTAGGCTAAGGCGATTTGGGTGTACATTTAAGTGGGGTGTAAACAAATTCTTCCTTTAAGTAAAATGCTTAAAGTTAGAAACGAAAAGATAGGCTCTGAGGGGTGTACTAGGGGTATCGTGTACTAAAAATGAGTACAACGCAAAGGGTGTGGGAGAATTACTTGACCAATGTAGCCAACGTAATTATAACAAAAACACAGGTGTAAAACAATGGGTTAATCCTAATGCCTCTTATCATGTAGTAAATCTAACTATACGAATGTAGTCTCACTTGTGGCCTCGGAATGGTCCTAACGCAAGTTCTAGAATCTAAGTGCTACCGGTACACACATCATAGCATAAATGCTTTTCCTACCAATTCTAGGGGCGAACCTCACATATTTGGGGGTGGAAAATTTTTAGTGGTACGGTTTTTTTGTGCTAGTCATATAACTCCTATCCGTGAGACGCTCATTAAGATCAAAGTTTCACTCCTAAATGTTGTAAAAAATTTTAAATTTGGAACTAAAATTGCCCTAACAGGTACCGGTACACACATCATAGCATAAATGCTTTTCCTACCAATTCTAGGGGCGAACCTCACATATTTGGGGGTGGAAAATTTTTAGTGGTACGGTTTTTTGTGCTAGTCATATAACTCCTATCCGTGAGATGCTCATTAAGATCAAAGTTTCACTCCTAAATGTTGTAAAAAATTTTAAATTTGGAACTAAAATTGCCCTAACAGGTATTTCTCTCAGTTTTATTACACATCTACCATTAGACAAACAAAAATCATGCGTAATAGCATTCTCTAAAGTATCGTACTTTACCCCCCTTACACTTAAGATGAACATTGTCCCCAATGTTCAAATAACAAGATGTAAAAGTAAATAAGGTAAAAGAATGAAATCAAATACTCCCCTGATTCGCTCGGTGGATAAAGGGGTAACATGGTTAGATCTTCTTCCAATAAAATGTAGAAGCTTCAAGACTAATGCATCGCCAAAAGCTTGATTCCACATACATCTCCTTGTCCAAAATAACCTGTTAAACCTGAGAAAACAAACACGAAAACCTGCATAACATCGGCGGGATAAATTCTATATATAAGGATATAATGCTTGTGGAATGATAATTTTGCAGATTCCTGGAGTTTATAAGTTAGAGATTTAATAAAAACTTTTTATGAAAACCAAACTTTCAAAATTTTCAGAAAATTAAAACCTGACGCCGTCAGGTTGTAAAGCCTGACGCCGTCAGAAATGATCTGACAGAATTCTCATGTTAAGTTTCCGGAAAATTTCTGGAAAAAATTATACCTTACTTCCTGGAATTCCTGCAAAACATCATTATGACTCGATACAAGCATTTGACTCAAACAATTACTAATATGCATGTTAATTTATTATTATTATGATTCATGTTCATTTGTGTTCTAATAAACCGATTTGGATTTCCCTTACACTTAACTTTTGCAAAATACCTTTATATGTAGTTAAGACGAAGTTAAAAACAAGATAAAGCATTTTCACAATTTAGTTTTGAACATGAGTCAATAATAATAAAAATTAAACACTCATACGGAAGCAAAAAAAAAATCAAACAAACAAATAAATAAATAAACAAAACAAATAAAGCTTGGGTTGCCTCCCAAGAAGCGCTTTTCTTTATTAACGATTCTTGTAGCTAGACTCAAAGTCCCCGTACATTACGTGACTCCATCATTCATAATGACGTATCCCTGATAGATATAATCCTTGTTATCAGGGTGGTGGTGTCTCAATCGCTCGACATTCACAGTCACTTCACCTCCTCCCTTGCTGGTCAAGCTTACTACCCCATCTTGGTGTAGACTTTTAATTGTGAATGGTCCGTACCACCAGGGACTTGGTTCATTGGTAGGTGCTTTTGTTTCTGAATGCCTTAGGAGCACTGAGTCTCCTTTTGTAAATTCAACGAGGTTATTGGTCTGCTCATCAGTCTCAATATAATCGTTATTTCCACCCTTACATTCTCTAATCTCATTTTCATTGTAATTCTTAATCCTTGCCTCCCATGCAAGGATTTTCTCTCGAACACTACCACGGATTATATTGGGGTTCGCCTCCATCTTCTTTTGTAGAGCAACATCTCGTATATGTCGTGGGATCGTTGGGAAGTTTATTGTTTTCTTCCCCTTCTTCATTTGAATGGTACTATTTTCGTAATCGATTTGTGCCCTAGTGGTAACGAGAAAGGGTGCCCCAAGGATTATTGGCATATTCATATCATTTCTTTCAATAATCATGAAGTCGACCGGATACAGGAATCCGACAACGTTGACCAACACATCTTCTGCAATTCCTAACGGGTACTCATAAGAATGTTTTGCAAAGGAGAGTTTAGTACGGGTGATGGATGGCAGTTCGTCGGTTAACTGGACATAAACGGATAAAGGCATCAAATTTACGTCGGAACCTTGGTCAGCTACCGCATCCAGATACTTGAGTTTTCCAATGCTGCATGGTATTTCGAAGACCCCATAGAATTCCTGCTTTTCCACTAACTTTTGTCTTATGAGGCTCTCATACAATTGCCCTCCGGGTAATGTGTCAGATTCATCATCCGGTTCCATCCTCTTGGACTCCTTGTTGGGTAGAAGAGTACGTCGATAGTTTCTCACCCAATCGTTTATGGCCTCCTTGTTTATTTCGTGCTTCAAGTAATGCCTCACTTGTTGTGACTTTGGCGGTTCTACCATTTGGCGATCCTCAGAGGGCGCCTCCTTTCCCTTATCGGAATCGCATTTGTAGGCATTGGTGTTTCCGTCATTAAGTGGGACGAGGTCAATTTTGTTAACTTCCACAGTTATCAACTTCCCTCTTCCATCATTTTCGCCCTCTTGGACGACGGAGATGGCATTAACACATTTAGTGTTGGGAACTTCAACGTCTTTTCGCACTAACACATTTTCAGGAGCTTTTGTTTTTGTGTATTCTTTCAAAAGGCCCATCATCTCAGCCATCTTCTCTTCCATCTCCTCCTTTTGTTTGTAGATAGCTTCCTCAAATTTTGCCAACCGTTCGGAGTGTTTTGACATGTATTCTCTCATTCGAGCTTCGAATGTTGGACTAAGTTCCTGAGGTGGTGAGTTGGGTTGAGCGTGCTTATGGAAGGGTTTGGTATTTTCCCTCCGGGGTGATTCGGACAATGGTATTTGCTTAATGCTTGAGACCAAGTTAACCGTTGCTTTTTGTGGACTTAAGGGTCTCTATTGCTTTTCCATAAGATATGCAACCCTCTTCTCAAGTTCACTAACGCTTTCCTCGGTGATTTGATTGGCTTTATCGGGCGATGAATATGTCTTGACCGCCGAGCGTACGTCGTGGGAGACTTGCCACAATTCATCATCGTCGGATGCAAGCTCATCAATGATTTCCCATGATTCCTCGGCGCTTCTGTCACGCAATCTGCCCCCGGCGGCTTGATCGATGGCACGCTTGGTGTGGTAATCAACATGGTCATAGAAGATTTGAATTTGAAGCCAGAGATTTATGCCATGATGAGGGACTTTTTGGAGTAAGTCCTTGAATCGAATCCATGCCCCGTATAGGGTTTCGCCTCGACGTTGTTCGAACATCAAGATATCCTTCCTTAGCTTGGTAGTTCTTCCTGGTGGGAAAAACTGAGCAAGGAAATGAGTGGTGAGATCATCCCAAGAGGTGATGGATCCTGCGGGTAGACGCTCTAGCCATTGACTAGCTTGGTCCCGCAGAGAGAATTGAAAGAGACGCAGTCGGGTCGTCTCTCGAGTGGCAACATCAAGGTCTATGGAATCAACAATTTTGAGAAAGTCCTTGAGATGTTGATTAGGATCTTCAGAACGAAGTCCATGGAATGCGCATCCGCTTTACACCAACCGGATGGTGTCGGATCGCAAGGGAGTGACATTGGCTCCTTGAGTGAGCTCAATGGTGTTTCGATAGCCATGGTGGCTAGGACGGGAGTAGTCTCCTAAGGTACGGGCTCTAGGAGGTGGGTGTTGTTGTGGTGGTGGGTTGTTGGGATCGAGGATATTACCACCTTCCATGATGTCGGATGGTAATGGTTACGAACAAAGAAACGAAGAAAAAAGATAGACTAAAGAAAATCTAGAAAAATAAAATAAAAATCTCACTAGAAAGGAATCTAGTGAGTAGACCTAATAAAATAAAAATTCAACCTAAACAATAACTATTCCCCGGCAGCGGCGCCAAAAACTTGATGCGTGGTTTTGCGACCTTACAACAGGTTTTACCTCTCGAGGGATCTCAAGAGGCTTACAACCCCACCAGGCAGTGTACCTGACCGATGTAGTATAGTGTAGTGGTAAGTACGGGGGATTGATCGTTCTCCACAGGGAATAGTGTCGTTAGGATTGAAAAACTACTCTAATAGGTCTAAGGGTGAGGGAAGATTCTTTTTGTATTTTTATGATTTTATGAAAGCAAGTAAAATCTCGGGTTTAAAGGAGTGGGTGGAATTAGTTGCTAGTCAACTAACCCAAATAACTACAAATGCAAATAAAATAAAATAACAGAAAATGAAAAGGTCGTGAAACTTATGTGGAGAGAAATGTGTTTACTTAGATTTCCTTACTCCCTAACTATCTTTTACCGGTTGATTAGTGTGTATTAATTGCGTGGATGACGGGTGTATTCCTTAATACCAATCGTGGGGTGGCGTACGTACTTCCCCAACTCTACAAGCTCCTACTTCACTCCTATGTCGAGCCGGCTAAGAAGCTCCTAACATGGGATCACTAGAATTCGCTCATGCATTAAATACAACCATAAAAACCTTAGTACGCATTGGTTCATGTTTCTTAAGACGTTCAAGCAAGTTACCGTATAGGAAGTTAGCCAGTTTTCTTAAGCCTAACATCGATGAACAATCATCCAATACAATTAACAACACACTAATAACCAATAATCAATAGTTATGTTTCATTAGATCTAAGCAAACACAAGATAAATCTAGCCTAGCATGTTAATCAAAAGACAAGAACAAGATATAATCAAACAACACATAGACATATTGATTGATTAAGTGATTACTTATCTTCAATTAAACATGGGAGATCCAAGGGTATGAAAACCCTTAAAAATGGCAGAAATTCGTCTTAGGGTTTCTCCTCACAAAGTTGCACACTAATGACAAAAAATTACAAAACTATATATAGAGCTTAGTGGCTGACGGCGTCACGTTGTAGATCTTGACGCCGTCACCTCGCCGTGTCTAGGGTTCCCGGATGGTCTTCCTGACGCCGTCCCTCTTTAGTCCTCCAAAATCCTCCCTGGCTTATCAAGGGTTGACGCCGTCAGAAATGAGCTTGACGCCGTCTCTCTTTAAGTTAAACCGTGATGGCCTTGATCATCTTAAAGGGTGACGCCGTCAAACTTTCCATTGCAAAACTCTCTGGCGCGTCTCGTGTATTTTTCATATCCACCTCTTTTGCCAAGCCATGACGCCGTCTAGAACAATCCCTGACGCCGTCAAAGGTACTTTTCCAGCCAATTTTGAGACTTTGTCGTTTTCTTCACTTTTATGCTCCAAAAACGTCCAAAATGCTTCCTTTTCCAGATTTCTTCTCCAAAGTACCTAAAATGACAAAAGGAACGATTTAGGGCAACATTTGATCAAATAAATATGATTTAGGGCTTAAATGACCCCCTAAAAGCGGTACACTTTTCGCTTCATCAACACCCTGAATGCCCTCGAGTTTTCCGAATAACCAACGAAGATTCCAATATCACCCTTAGCTTTCAACTTTACCAGATCTTCTCTATCATTTGTTGGATAACATAAAGCACCAAATACATGAAGGTAAGAGATATCGGGTTTTTGGTTGTTGACAAGTTCATATGGGGTTTTATTGAATCTTGGATGGATTAGGGATTGGTTTTGAATAAAACAAGCGGTAGAGACAGCATCAGCCCATAAGAATAACGGTGCTCTAGAATAAATCAGAATTGTGTGAGCAGCTTCCACAAGAGTTCTGTTTCTTCTTTCAACTACCCCATTCTGCTGTGGAGTTCTAACAGCTGATGTCTGGTGTGTAATACCAGTTTCTTCAAAGAATGCTCTTAACACCTGATTTGTGAATTCCGTGCCATTATCAGTTCTTACTATCCTTACTGAAGCTTGAAGAAGAACTTGAATCCGCTTCAGAAAGGTGATGATGATGCCTGTTGTTTCATCTTTCGACCTCAGAAACTTTACCCATGTATATCTTGAATAGTCATCGACGATTACAAGAATATACTTCTTCCCATTTATGCTTTGAACTCTCATTGGGCCACATAAGTCCATATGCAACAAATGTAACCTATCTACTGAACTTGGTACGGGTTTAGGTTTATATGTTGCCCTTTTGCTTTTGCCTTGCTCATAGGATGGACATAAGTGTTCTTTGGAGTATTTAAACTTTGGGAGACCGCTGACGATGTTGTCTTTGGCAAGCTTGTTGATTGTGTCAAAGTTAAGATGGGACAAACGTCTATGCCACAACCAGGATTGTTTTTCGCCTGCCCTGGTCATGAGACAAATTGGAGATGAAGAGGCCATTTGGTTTATGTCAATTGCATAGAGATTGGTGCCACGATTCCCAATTAAGAGATCATTTCCAACCAAATTTCTAACAAAGCAAGTGTTTCTCCTAAAAGCAACCTCTAAATCTGCATCACAAAACTGCCCGACTGAGAACAGATTGTGTCCCAACCCTTCGACATAGTAAACCCGAGTGATCAAGTAATTTCCAAACCGAAGATCTCCATAACCCAGAATAGCTGCAACATGATCATTCCCAAACCGTACAGTCCCCATGAACTGCCATACAAAGTTGATCAGCAGCTTCAGATTCCCGGTAATGTGCTTGGAGCAACCCGAGTCGACGATCCAAAGACAAATTTCAATGACCTGCAAAGAACAGATGATTTTGTATATGGAAACCGTTTAACATTTGGTTCCAATGGGTTAGATGAAACAGGTGAATTACACTTAGAACTGGTTTCCTTAGATGCATTGGGAACTATTTCTAATGTGCCATTCTTAAGTGCAAACTTTCTACCCATTGGTTTCCATTCACAAAACTTAATGTGATCCTTAGGCAATAGGCTGCTAGTGGTTTTCCTAGCTTTTGCAATAAGTCTTCGAATATATCTAGACTTAGCCCTAGTCACTGAAGGATTCTTTTTCTGTTCAGGCATATCATTCTTTTTCACATTATTAGAAACATTATCATCACAAGCATTTTTAGACAAAGATTTCTTTTGCATTAAACAATCAGAATCATTACATGCATTAGAAACAGGAGTCTTAACATTACAACTAGATGATACATGTTTCTTCTTGGAAAGCGGTAAATTCCTATGGTGTTCTTCTACTTTCTTTCATGCACTCTCAGAAACAGGGAGACACTAGGTTTCTTGTTATTGCTCCTAGACTGTCTTTTGCTCCTAGAGTTGCTTTCTAGTCCTGTAGAAGGTAAGGCACACTCATTAGAATTTATGTTGTTGTCCTTAGATGTTGTTGTAGCATTCCTAAACTCGTTTGGATTATCCTTTTTACTTTTATCTACAGCCCTATATGTTTTAGATGTAGAGGCAGCTGCAGTAGTGGGACTAATCCTATAAAGGCCAGGCGCTATTACATTTGATGTTTGGACAACTGCTTTCTCTTTTTGTTTCTCACTAGGCAAGGGGGTTGATGGTGCAATACCCGTAGTTTCCTCACCCTGCCCTTTTTGACTTGCAACCTGAGACTTCAAAAAATCAATTTGACCTTGCATGTTTTTATAAGAGCGCTCATACGACAATTTGTCATACTTGCATTCTTCCTTTTTCGTATCAAGTTGTTTAAAATATGTAACATTTTGCTTTTCAAGCTTAAAAAGCATCTTTTCAAGCTTAAAAAGCGTCTTTTCATATTTTACAACAATGTCAGAAGTCTCAGCTCGAAGTCTTTCATCATCCTCAACAGAATATGTTTGGTAAATAATAGACATAATGTCGGTCGATAGAGCTTCTTCAGAGAGCATGTCATTTTGATGTTCCAAAACCTTTATTCGTTCCAAGTATTCATTTGCTTCCTTCACTAAGGATTTGTGATCCTTAACGAATTCTGCAGACTCTTTTAAAAGATTATTTTCCACATTTTGAACAACTCCATAGATTGCCGCAATATGTGGATTAACTTTCGTTTCAAAAATCTTTTTAATTTCATCCTGAACACCTGGAAACCATTCAAATTTTTGATTATTTGTTTTGGAAGCCACAATACTTTGAAGTGTTTCAATTCTCTGTTTAAGATCCACCAAATATAGTTTAGCTGCACTTGAATCATAAGTGTTTTTAGATGCCATTTGTTGAATGTTAGACAGATGATTTGAGACAAATATTCGTTTTGCGACAGCCACTGGTTTTTAGAAAAACAGTGGTGACTCTTTTTGAACAAGATGAACCCCAGAAAGTTTTTTAAGTTCATTATAGTCTATGGGTTTTATTTCTCTGTTCAATTGTCGCATTTTCATTCTACTCTCTTCAGAAAGCTTAATCATTTCACAAGAATCATGACCAGCTGGAGGGCCATGGTTATCATTTATAAGAGTACCATCATATAACACATTCTGGTTTTTCTGAACCTTTTTGAGATTATAAGGGTTTTCACATCCAATTGCCATTTTCTTTAAAGTATGTAAAATCGGGTTTTTATCGTTTATTAACAAATTAATTGTTTGTGCAGAATGTCCCGTTTTTACAAGTAAATCTTCCAACTTTGCAATGGTTTCCTTTTTGTCAGTGATCTCTTTTTGAAGATCCTTTTCACGTTTTGAAAACCTTTCATTCAACTCCTTCTTTTCTTTTTCAAGATTAGAATAAGTTGATTTTTGTTTTGAAAGCTGGTTGGTTAGTTCAGAAATTTCTTTGTTTAGAGATTTGATTTGCAAATTCAAATTAACATCGAGAGTGTCAAATTTTATTTGCAAACGTTTCTCTCTTAACTCAGAATCTCTTAAGCTAACCTCAAGATCTGACTGACGTTTGTTGTGAAAATCAAAAGCTCTTTCATTATCAGTATGCTGTGACTCGAATTCTCCATTATGATGCATGTCTGGAGTTACCAAATTAGTATTGCTACAACTTGGTTCGTCCATGTATGTATCATAAATGAGATTAGGAGTCGCAGGATGCTGTTCATTTTGAGGTGACATATCAAACATTTCATTATTGTGACATGTAGCATATGGTTGTACCTCAGAAACCGCATTTGTGTTAAAAGCAGAGGTGCTTCCGAGTCCGTGTCGTACTTTGCCTCCTGGAGATTTGCCATAAAAATGCAGTTTGCATCGATGTCCTCAAGATCTTCTGCATCATCCATAAGAGCCATGAAGTCATTCTCTTCTGCACTCAACTGTAACCCAGCCGTTTCCTTGTTTGCCAACATCAATGCTTTCTGCAAGTAAGCTGGATCCCTCTTTTTCGGCTTGTCAGGATAGTTCCTAGCCATATGACCAATACCCTGACAGTTGAAACACTTCATCACATTACCCTGATTCATATTCCCAACTCCCTGAGCACCAACATTCCCAAACTGATTCCCAGCATTCTGACCCCTTTGATTACCAACAGATGTACCCATCTGATTCCCTGCGTACTAACCCATCTGATTACCAACATACTGCCTTGCATTCTGATTACCCATCTGATATTTTGGAGCATATCCCTGCTGATTCCCATATCCCCAAACCATCTGTCCTTGCTGTCCCATGTTGAAACTCGGTTGTGCAATTTGCTAGTTGCGAGTGTTCGATGAGATTCGCTGATTGTTGTTGGTGGGTGTGGAGTAGCGTCCTTGGAATGCTTTTGTTAGGTAAGCAAAAGCTTGAGTCAAAGCAGCAGTTGACTCATCTTGATCATTAAGATCGGGTTCTTGGTGTTGCAGATATTGTTGTTGTGGGATTACATGTTGTTGTTGTGGGTAGAACGGTGTTTGAGGATTATATTGTTGTTGCATGAATTGTTGGGATGAAGATGAAGATGGTTGTGTATTGACTATTGCAGGTGTAGGTGATTGGACAATGAGTGCAAGAGGATCATGTTGTTTGGTTTGCTTCTCTTTTCTGACTTCATTTGCCTCTTCTTGGTTTTGTTTGAGAAAGTCATAGAGTTGATCGTAGTTCACCTCGTGAAGGTTCTTTGTTTGGTAGACAATAGTAACATATCGTCCCCATTCTTCTGGTAAGTTGTTGATGAACTTGATGTTTTGAACAATTTGAATAGGAGCCAATTTGTTTCTGATCAACTCATTCATTAGAGTACAAAACCGTGTATAGTAGGACTCAATCTATTCAGCTGGTGTTGATGTGAACTTCTCCCATTCCGTCAGAAGTTTGTTTTCCATGTCTTGTTTACCAATTTCGGTGCCATAACAAAGTCTTTTAACTCGATTCCACATTTCATGAGCAGTTTCACAACTGTCTACTGCACAGAATATTTCTTGTGGTAAACCGAGTTGGATTAGATGCATTGCTAAGTTATTAGCTTCAATTTGCTTCCAGTCTTCTGCGGTATAATCCGATTCTTCTTGGATTTTGTAAGTTGCTTCAACGGGAGGTTCTGAGGTTCGATCTTCAGCTGTTACTTCAATCCTACGAGGCTTGAATGGACCTTTCTCGACGGAGTTAATCAAGAGTCTACCTTGACCTTGAGGCTTGGTTCTCATGTATCGAAGCATACGACTCGTCCATGGAAGGTAACCACCTTTTTCTAACATTGGAGGACGGTTTTCTGAACCTGCGGCATGAATGTCTTGTTGTGTAGTCATCTTTACAATATTTGTATGATAAAGTGGATTGAGGATCTTTGAAACAAAATAGGAGTTGTTGTTGTTGAAGGTTAAACTTGGTTGTTGTTGTGAAGCCTTGGTTTGTTGTTGATGATCGTTGAAGTTGTAGGTTTAGTTGAACGAAACAAATTTAAATAAAGTTACAAAATTTGATTAGAGTATAATTAAGACAAAGTCAAAAGTTTACAATTTCGACAAAGTTATGTAAATTACAATTTAGATAAAATGACAATTTCTATAGAAATTTCAATTTGTCCACAATTTATATAAATTATGGCAAAATGTCAATTTAGATAGAAATATATCTAATTTATATAAATTGGTAATTTATATAAAATCTAACACTCTTATACAAGAGGGTAGATATCCGTTTATCGAAGTATTTTACACTCTTATACAAGAGTTAAAATACCGAGTTCACTTTTGAGTTGACGAAATTACGTTCGAATCAAATCCTTAAAAGTTATTTAACTTTGAAGTCGTTTCACACAAGTATGAGGGCCAAAACTGTCAAATCTGAAACTTCCAAAAGGCTGTTGAAAAGAGAGGGACTTAAATTGTCAATTCTAAAAACTGCTCCTTTGTCCGATATCTGAAATGCCTTCTTGTCCGATATCGCAATTGAAAAAAGATCTCGGACAGAACTGAATTGCGATATCTGATGAGAGACCCAATTTGCGATAAAAATATCGGAAATCAATTGCGATAAAAATATCGGAAATTGATTTGAGATAAAAATATTCGTCTGATTTGCGATAGGTCAAATCTTTGAATTGCGATAAAGCTTGCAGCGTTCAATTCTGATAAAAATGATGAATTGCGATAAAGCGTCTGATGCTTTGAATTGCGATAATAGGCAGGCTTTACCAACTTTCACCAACTTTTTGTCCTTTTGCTACTAGCCCATGCTAAGCCCATACTTGACAGTCATCTCACTGTCACCTTTTACCAACTTATCAGCAACTCTAATAATTCAAACCTTTCACTAATCTTATCCAAAACAAATCTTATACAAGATTTGTGTATGCTTGTCGATCTATGAACCAAGAACAACAAAAAATCCAAAACACAAATACACTAGATTAAAGTGAAAGATACTCACAAGCTCATAACCAAGTCGCAAAACCACAAACAAACACAACTTTATGATCTTAATTAGCGTATGAAGTTCAAGAAAAAAACAAGTTGTAGCGTTTTTTAAAGAAAAAAAATGTTACAAGGGGTGTTTTTAGGAACCGAACACACAAACAAAGTCCTACCTTGAAGCCTCACTCTCTGATACCACTTGTTATGCTCGACTTTCACCTTGAAGATGAACCGAACCTTTCCTTTATCATACAAAGCACACGACAAGACTATGATGATGACTCACAAACACTTTTAAAGAACAAGAGAGGTGATGGATCGTATGGGAAAAATACTAGTCGAATGTTTATTATCTTGGAGAAGAAAATAATACAAAGACTAAACTATGGCACACACACACACACTCTCTTTCTACAATATGAGGCATTACACTTGAAGAAATGGAGAGTGTGTGTGTTTATACGTTGACTGCCAATCCAAAGGGGCTTTGGATGGGCTTTAACTTGGACCTATTGTGGGCTAATGTTTGCACTACACAAATACACTTTAGTTACAAACAATACTAATGCCATTAGCCCACTAAACTTAATACATATTACACATGACACTTTAGCTCTAAGTTGCAAATGACCATCACTTCCTAATTAGCATAAATTAAATGCTAACAATACGTGTGTACAAGAACGAAGGACAAACATACTATCGTTTGCAATCTTTTCCCTATTCGACTAAGGAGTAGTCGAATTTACTAAACCCTAAGTTTGGGTTTAATTGGTTCTTGTTTGATTGATTTCTTGTTTCGCTAGAAATCATTAAGGTACGCATATTCTTTTAATTCGGTTAATTATATTACAAGTATTTGATCTTTACTTCCGCTGCATGCTTTGATGATGTTTACATGTTTATATATAATTGTTATGATATAAAAATACAACAGTGGCATCAAGAGCCGTTAATACTGTGTAATTAATTACCGAAACACGTAAAATTGGATCTTTATGATTATTACATGTTTATGGTGTTCTAGGGTTTTAAAAATAAGTAAACCCTAATTTTTCATGATTAGGGTCGATTACCCAAAATTTTAATAATTAAGGTTTTAGTTTTGTAAAACTTGTAGAAACTCTAGGTTGCATGTAATTTTTTATGTGGATAATTAATGAATATTTGTGATATGTCATTAATTGATATGCGTTCATTAAGACTTGATTATTGTATATAGTAAGTGCTATGTAAGAATTCATGACGAAAACATGCATGTTTTGTCATGCATTATATTGGACTTTTAGTAATTGTTACGTGCTTTTTGATTACATGCTTTTATTATACGATTAGAACTAATTAATTAGGGTTTTAGTAAAAAAATTGTTTGACAAGTTAATTACTAAAAATTAATTAATTATGTAATTGGGGAAGACCCCATTTGAATCATATATTAAATCAATTACGTGTATTATTATATATATTTATCGTAGGACTTACGCAACCAATTTATTGGTGTATGTGGTCCATTGGTACCTAGCTCGAAAACCAATGGGAGTCTTAGGATCAATAATTCAATATATACATGTTAATTGATTTGTTTAGCATGTCTATTACTTATGTCGTTTATTTTTTTGTTAATTTCTATTTGTTTATATATGTTGTGACATGATAGTAAGCAAAGGGCAATTTTAAAAATAAAAATTAAACTAGACTTAATAATGGTGAAACATGGTTTTAATCTTTAAAAATCTTAAACTTTTAATTGATTGATGCAACTGTACCAAAATGGTCGAACGGCGGACCTAATTTTGACAAACTATAAGGTTGGTTTAAGGTTGGTTTCGCATTAAATTGTGTCCTTAAAGAGACTCCATTCTGTCTCTCCGCCCGCTTGTGCATCAAATTAGAATTACCAAGTATAACCATTATATACGTACGAAGCATCTTAAGGCAAAGTTGTAAGTTTCTCAACGCCATCAATTAAAACTTTGTTGATTTAAGCTTAGTAAAGAAACTAATGAGTAAAAGTTTTTTTCATGAAACATATGATACAAGATGAATGCATGACATCTTTGTACATATTTTTGATTACACACATCAAAATTAATACCCTGAATTTAAGTTATATGCCATCCAATGAAACGGAAACACCTGAGATTACTATTTCCATTTGTCGTAAGATGGACGAGCATGGATGGTAATCAAAAGGTAAATTACATACTTTCATTACTAGCAGCCAAAGCTGATGTAATGAAACTACGTTAATTTGCAAGTTTCTTAAGTTGGTTAACTTAATTGAGTTGATAGTAAGATGGACTAGTCACTCAAGGTATAAAGATGGGGATAAAACATGCTTACATTTGCAACTGAGGTTGGCAAAATATGTAAATCCCATAATTCTAGGAATTGCAATTTGAGATTGGCAATTAAGTTCGACTCGTACCTTATTGAGTACTTTCATTACTAGCAGCCAAAGCTGATGTGATAAAACTATGTCAATTTGGATCCTAGTTTTCAGTGAAAATTAAATGGTTAAATGTTATTTACCATGGGTATTTAATTTTCTTGAAAGATTCATTATCGAAAATACTAAAATTGAATTTTGTGAATTCTTTTAATGTATTAATGCAATGTTAAAACTGTAAACGTGGGACATTCTTTTAGTGGTGCATTGATCTACACCCGTAAGGGTTTTGGCTAGAGTCAACTTTAACTAAAAGAATAAACCTAGTCTACTTTCTTTGAGAAAAGTGAGACTTAATCCTATTCCTTTTTATGAATGAGAAAGGTATAATAGGAAAATTAGAATTGTCTAAATTCTAAGAAATAACTCATAGCAAATTTTAATAGTTAAGAAATTGCACGTTTATGAGTTATTAAAATTAGAAGTTAGACTAGTTACCGCAAAATTGGTAAAAGGCAAACTAGCATACCTTGTCTAGTTGTTGTGCTTTGACCGTTTAAAAGGTGCTACATACCATTGTGGGGATGGTAGACCTATTGAGGAAGAAATTGCATGCCCAATTATTTCCAAGTTAATTGCATTGATGGATATTCCATCATTTACAAAGTAGAATACATTCTTTGAGTACCTAAGTAATTGTTACGTATGGGATCCCTCAAAGGTGTAGGAAAGTAAACGGCACACTGTTTACTTCTGCTGGTTTTGAAACACTTATAATGTTGTCAAATCCAGTGGGAGCATTGTGTTGTAATTACTGAATTATATATATTAATGTAATGATCTGTAATTCAGTGGGAGCTACAAGCTTTGATATCTTGCTAGTAACCCAGATTATCTCTAGAATCTCTTGAGATAATTACTTTGCAATTGTAGACACTTGTGGTTTTAAGGATAGTAATGTATGTTTCCTTACTAGACAAGGTGGTTCTATATCTACTCATATCTATGACACAATCATATTTATCATATAAACAAACGATTGACGTGTTGTTTATCAGATACATGATGTTGTTCCATGCACAAGTGGGAGAAATCTTTATTGTGTGCAAGCAACAACACAAAGGAATATGATTTAAAGGATTCTCTTAACTGCAAGGTAAGAGATTAATGTTCTAATGTGGTTTATTCACATCTAATTAATAGAACACTTGGAATTAATATCTAGCGTAAGTGAGAACTTGACATATATATTAATGACGAGGTAAATTACATAATTTCATTACTAGCAGCCTTAGCTGATTTGATGAAACTATGTCAATTTGCAAGTTTCTAAATTAGATAATTATTAGAACAAGTGTCAATATGGTAATAAGACTACTTCAAACCAAATATTTATGTATTATTGAAATGACATAAATAAATGAAGTAATCTAATACTACTTCAAATTTGAATATTTATGTATTCCTGGAGTGTCATAAATATATGAAGTAATACATTAACTTGGTGTTCATGATTACTTTAGTTATACATGTTTATATATTAATGTAAAGATATAAATATGAAGTCTTTTATTGCTATAAGACTTATAAATAAAGTAAGACGTTAACTTGTTATGTTTTTTTAATTAAGACATATACAAGAAGTCATTGAGTTGATCAATGATTTATAACGTATATTGGGATTATAACAGTTTATGTCTTCTTGTTAAGACATGGACATGAAGTGACTTGGTCAAAAAGTACTTATGTTATATAGCATGCAATTGGCTTGGAAATTCTATTATACCATTAACTTGACTTAGTTGGTGAATAGGTAAGCCAAAACGAAATATATTTATCTTACATATTGTAAGATTGACTTACAATATTAATCCTAATGAAATACATAATGTTTATGGTACGTTCAGTTAGGAAAACCAAACTCTTGTTATATTGTTTGATTAAAGATAACTATATCTTCTATTCTTCCAAAAGTTATCAAGGTTAGGAAATTGAGTAGTATATACTCAATTAGACTCCAACCTAGAAGATTAATAAGACACCATTTATTATGGAATGTGATGAATCACATTAAGTCTTAAAATTGAAGTTCTGAATTTGTTAAACCGCTTTTGAATAGGTTATTAACAAACTATATGTTAGGAACTGTCAATATGTATTTGTAATGTGCCAAAAGAGAACAATATTGTGTTGCTCTACTTGCTAAGTATTTATAAATATAAATTGCTAAAGGCAAGTGGGAGATTTTGTCTTGAAAAGATAAAATTACAAGATACATAATCTTCTAAAAATACACTAGCAAAGTCATGATGAGGATTAAACATGTTAATGTTAAATCTCAAGATGATAGAATTCTCATTCATAGATCCACAAGGATATCTCAAAATTTGGATAATATGTTGAGGATTATGAGTTACAGGATTATGGTAAACCTGTTGAAGAATTGCAAATATTGAATTTGGCAAGTTACTCATACTATGAATGTTTAGATGTAGTCCATAAAGATAATTAGTTGTGAAAACTTAATTAATCTTAAACTCTATAGTTACACTATAGAATGAAGATGAGTTTCTACAAAGGAAATGAAAATCCTAGAGATTTAAATTTTTGAGTAGAAATCATAATGGACAAAAATTTTGTATACATATTTAATGTGTGAAAAGATTATGGATCACACTTAAGCAAGTAACTGTAATTGAAATTCTTCTAGGCACATTAAATGTATAAAGATTATGATTATCATTCTTAGTTTCATTTATATGAAATTAACAAAGGAATATCAAAACTCTTTCTTGAGTAATTACTTGTGCGACGACGATAAGTAATTGAAAGAAGTATTTGAATTCAAAAATCTTTGAAAGTATACAAAGTGCAATCATTTATGCATGGATTAATGCATGCATCTAGGAGATATACTTATGTTTATTTATTAAATTCAGTTTTGATTTATAATTAAAATAAAATGATTCCTTAATATTCCTTAAAGCTAGTGGGAGTGTTATATATATATTTATTTTCTTGTTTCATATAGGAAGTAACATTCCATTAACATTAAATGTTAAGTCTTAGTTTGGAATGAAACCTCACGTGAAGATTTATGAAATAAACATACAACCTTGGAATATATGTTTATTGTTATAAACATAAGCGGTAAAATAATTGATTCTAATAAACATGATATACTATTAAAAAGTCTAGATAGAAACATATCTTTGAAAAGATATGACATGAATAAAATCTAAGTTTGACACAAGGATTTATCATGTACATCATGTTGTTTGCTGTATCATGCTTGATGAAAGATGATTTGACAACATTAATATCTAATTGAAAGTTATTAGATAACTAAGTGTAATGGATATAGTTGGATTTAGAATTAACATCCTCAGCCTGGAGTTGCTCCTAAATTCTAAGTATGAACCATATGGCAAATTGTTGCGTAATTGATATAGTTGACAAATCTTGAAAGAATTGAAGGCATCAAACATTACACGATGGATATCAAAGTTTACAGAATTTTAAAGAGCATATTGTTGTTTGTATACAATGATGCTAACAAGATTGAGATGACACTCAATACTAGTCATAGTAGGATTTCATCCTTGTTAATGGCCATGTGTACTAGTTATGCTTAACTATAAGCATAGTTGCATTATACATTAAAGAATTAAAATACTTTAAACTATAAAAGGTTTGATAGTTTAACTGTCATAAATTCGTGGTTGAGGATGTCACGCATTTTATGAAATATTATGTGGCAATATCTAGGTAGATGAATGCACACATACAAGAATTTCACTAATTAAATTCTTGAAATAAGTATTCTCAAAATTCTGATAGATCAAAATTAGTTGATTTATGCCTTGTCAACAAGTATGTTTGACATGACTTGAGGCATAATTCATTAATGGGAATTATCATGCATTGATCTATTTAGTATTTGGATTAGGGATCTTAAGCAATTATTATTTACAATGAATTAAAGTACTTGGTACGTTTGTTTTCATTAATAATAAATTATATCCTATATTTGTATGTTTAAATCCATGAATAACTTATGTTATTCTAAATAGTCCGTTGTCAATCAATGATATGGGAATATTATTGAATTAAGACAAATCTGAGTTTTGGTAGAATATACTTAAGTATATTGATGCGTTGTACATGCCAAATTCACATGATATTCAATAATGAATAAATTGAATATAGGACAGATCTCAACCACATGATTGTACTTTATGGATATTTGTCATTAAAGTAAATCATGAATATTTATCCTCAAACTTGAGATACCAGATAACAGCCGCGGATGTAGCTCATTTTCTGCAAGATAGTCTAACGCTATCCGTAACTGGTAGTTATAAGGGCTATTTTCAGAAGTGATGCAAAGTTCAAGGGTTATGCTTGTAGTCAAGAAAGAATTTGTTCCTTCAAATTTGTTTTGAAGTATAATACTGCTGGGCCCCTCGTAGGGTTGACAAGATGTTTGTGTGTCCGCACCCAAGATCTATCTGGAATACGTTCGGATGATTTGATAATCTTGATCAATTATAAATAACGAGAAACAGAATAGTTAATTATGGAATGACTTAAATCCATATCCATATTAACGCGGTATTAGAAACAAAAGGATAAGTATGATGATGATTCATCAAATGGTTTTTTCCAGGAAACCACACTCAGGGTCGTTCTGGGGGCATTGGGGTGTTATGCTAGACTAACCAATGTCATTACTATATTAATGCATATCCAAGTGGGAGCTGTTAAGTTTATGGATATAAATTAATATACGTATGACCGGATTCGAACACGAGACTTCGGGATTACACACTTTACGTATGAGTTTCAATGTTTTAATAATTAATATAATAAGTTATGTTTAATTATTAAATTCAAAATAAACGACTAAAGAGCGTTAGGTAATTAATGGAATTGACTAACGGTCGGTTAATGTCAACGGGATACGAAGAAAATGAAACAAGACAAGAGAAGGTTCTAGAAATCCTCTCTTGGGATTGTTTATGGCCAAACAATGGAATCCCACATCGGAAACCATTGTAAACTTGATCTCAACCATAAGGGTATAAATACATCCCTATGTATTCATCCCTTGGTACACTTGATTCAATAGAAGGACAAACTTCTTCTCTTCTTCCCTTGGTCAACGAGTGAAACCCCAAGTAAGGGATTTACGAGTGACCTTGAGTTTAACAAAGGTGTTTGGTTAATCTATTGTGATCAAGAACCTAACTTTTCTCATTGAAATGCTTGTAATCCGTGTGTACAAGAACGAAGGACAAACATACTTTTGTTTGTAATCTTTTCCCTATTCGACTAAGGAGTAGTCGAATTTACTAAACCCTAAGTTTGGGTTTAATTAGTTCTTGTTTGATTGATTTCTTGTTTCGCTAGAAATCATTAAGGTACACATATTCTTTTAATTCGGTTAATTATATTACAAGTATTTGATCTTTACTTTCGCTGCATGCTTTGATGATGTTTACATGTTTATATATAATTGTTATGATATAAAAATCCAACAGAGATGTGTACATAGAAAAATATAGTTGATACTTGAAAAGTACTCCCAAGAAATTAATTAGTAAAGATGTTAAGTTGTAGTATGAACTTGGTTTAATTTTTGTTTTTCTTTTCTTTTAGAGTCGTTGTCTTTTTATAGAAACCCTAAGAGAATGTCACCTTAAATAAAAACAACATTATTGATTCATTATCTAAAGCAAAGTGACCAGCAAAGTCAAGCCAGACTAAATTCTAATTCATATCTTATAAGGATTTTATCGTATCTTTTGAGATTTTTCTTGGATTTTTCTTAGATTCTATAGTATCTTTTTAGTTATGGCCTTAAAACATGATACTTATACACTTCTAAACTTGACATGTGGATTCCAAAACATTTAACTCAGTTTCGTTCTATATATTATAAGAAGATGTGTTTGTTAACTATGCATTAAAGCATGACACTTAGAAGTGATGGATTTCTAAGTGACTTCTTGACTTGTGGATTTCTAAACATTTAACTCGGTTATAAAATTGACATGAAGATTTTTCTAATTATTTGTGTGTGAAACAGAAGGAAACATGGCGGGCTTTAGATTAAACACAAATGTTGATTAATTAAGGGATGTTGCTTTTTTTATAACGTTTTCAAGTTCTTAAGTCACTAGTGCTTCAATACTTTATGCTAATGTTGTACTACAGTTTATATTTATTAATAATCCATTAATAATAATATAACCCTTGTTTGATATCCTAAGGCGCAGTAGCAAGTTAGTGCATGTGCATGTGCTTGACTTAATAAATAAAGATAGTGCGGGATAGAATGTGTTTTGGTACATAAATAATGACATGGTATATTAGCAGCTAATCACTTTTATCACTTTATCCACTTATTGATTTGGATTCACGGGCCATTTTAATGTAGGGCTTATTGGAAAAGGCCTAATATCACATTCTAAAACTAGCAAATTTCTTCACTTTTTTTGGGAAAATTTCTTCACTTTCATAGCAAGTTGCCGGTCCAAACTCAATAATAATCTCTTATATAATAAAGAAACATATAAAATGAACAATCAAATCATTGAGTATTTTACAACTGAGCCAATAAGATAGCTCGATATTACCACCTAGGAAAAATGGAGCTATGAAAATAAAAAGTCAAAATTGAAATAATTTCGTCAAACTCATCTAAATAAATTAACTGCATATGCTAGTCCAAAATTGTGTTTTATTAGATAATATAGATAGATTCTGATTTGATGGTATTCAAATCACATGAAGATCTAACCATATACGTGAGTCTAGGAATACCTAGATCATATCACATATTTGAAACCATTTTTACCTATGATTTAAACATACCAAAACGATCAGAAATGACAATGTTTCTTACTATAAACTATCACCTACTATAATCTTGAAAAGTCAATAGAAATGACACTGCACCAGTAATAGGGTAGTCGCAAGTCAAAACATCATACGAGTAGATAATATGTTACAGTAATATATATATAAATCTTGGTCGTAGTTAGTACAAGTCAAAAGTCAACAGAGATGACACGTGCACCAATACGAAGAACCTATGCTTCTTCCAAGAAGGTGTTGTGGAAAGGCCCACACAAATTACTCAAGAAAGTCTTAATCTTTAGTTATTTACTAGTTTTGTACTTTCAGCATGCTATTCTTTATTATAAATGAAACACATACTGATCTTTCACTAAGAAGCGTTTTTATAAACTCGGAAGTAAGTTTGCTTAATTTTGTTTTTCAATGAAATTATTCAGATTGTATTCTTTTTCGTTATTTTGGTTGTGTTTCTTATTGTTCATTTTATATGTTTTATAAACTCGGAAGTAAGTTTTGCTTAATGAGTGTTCCCTTAAATACTTCAGATTTTTTTTGCTCTGAAATACTTATGAATGGCAAGAATCTTGTTCCAAATATATCATTATGTAACTATAGACGACGAATTTTGGTTGGGCAACTATATCTTTCTTGTTATTTTTTTTGAATGACAAATATATTAAAATAAAACTAGTCAGACGCTAGATGAAACAATTACAAACACCCGCCCGGAAGACTTCCCCATGGAGAAGACACCTAGTATATCATAAAACTGCAAAATCCAAAAAGACACCGATACAAGATCACAAGGCCTCCAACAAGCAAGGCCTATAAACAATGACCAAACCTAAAATGACACCTACAGAAACAAATACCTAAAATACAAACACGTACAACCTTGAATTAATAAACAATAAACACGGTCTCTTTTTTAGGGGCAATAATTATTAGCCCGTGCTAAGGTTGGCCTTGAGGATAAATGGTATTTTAAATAGCCATACGAGGCGACTTAATATTAGCCGGCAATTAATTATCTAGCCCGGTTGCTAAAAGTGTTGGTCTTTTGAGGACTTAAATGAGTGACTTTCTAAAATAGCCATAGCGACCGGCGACTTAATATGAATGTGACATGTGGCACTAAAAAAAATGGCGCCGAATCATTAAAGTGGTACTTGTGTCATAGCCCACTATGTGTATTTTTTAAGTGACTTTTTTACAAGCGACTTTTCATACATTAAACGACTTCTATTTTGTCTTTTTCAGCCAAAAAATAAACTTCGAAAAACTTTATTTTATTCTTTTTGCCCCTTCCCAATCTTGAGCGACTTTTTTTACTTTGAGACGACTGACGCTTGTACTTTGAGCCATTTTTTTTACCTTTCACCTTTTTGTACTTGTGTCATTACCTTTGTACTTTTCAACTTTTTTTACTTTTAACCTTTTTGTACTATTCACCTTTTTGGATTATTTTTTAAATACTTTTTAAAATACTTTATAAACACTTTTTTATTTCAAAATCTTGAGCGACTTAAAAAAATTTAAGCGACTATATTTTCTTTAAGCGCATAACAGCTGAAGAGATCGGCACAAAGTTGGAGGATTTGAAAGTTGGAAGGGAATAGAGGTCGATAACTAGAAAACAATACATATGTCTATTCTACTTTTTGTGTAAGCCTATGTTGTCACTTCATCTTTTGGAATAAATAGACACAACTTTTGGATTCTGCCTTTGCTTGTTTGAATTATTGGGTATGCTGATTATTACGTTTCTAGTAATTTATATTGTAATATTGGGGTGTAAATGTCGCAATCTGTATCTAGTTTATACATGAGATTCATGTTACTTGGACTAACTTTTTCTTCAGCTGTTATGGGCTTCACCTCTTTGCTTGTCAACAGTCTTTTTCCTTTCGTTTAGTTTTCTTTTCGATTTATGTTTGGATTTTGATTGTGTGTTTGTTTTTTATGTTTGAGATGGTTTGGGTTAATGGGGTTGAAACAAAGAAGATGGGATTGATGTAATAAATTAAAATTGAAGAAGTGAAGAGGATGAATATAATGAGGGAGAAGTGAAGAGGATGAATATGAGGATGAATTGGAAGAAAATATGAGTTTTTTCATGAATTGAAGAGGATGAATATGAGGATGAATTGGATGAATATGAGGTTTCAAACGAACATGTTTTCAATATCTTTTTATATGTCGCTTAAAGAAAATTGTCATTAATTTTTTTTTAGTCGCTCAAAGTTTAAATAAAAAAGTGTTTTAAGTAAGATTTTTAAAAAATTATTTAAAAATAATACAAAAAGATGAAAAGTACAAAAATGTTAAAAGTAAAAAAAGTTCAAAAGTACAAAGGTAATGACATAAGTACAGAAAGGTTAAAGATAAAAAAAAGTCGCTCGAAGTACAAGCCGTCAGTCGCTCAAAGTAAAAAAAGTTGCTCAACATTGGGAAGGGGCAAAAAGAATAGAATAAAGTTTTTTGAAGTTTGACTTTTTGGCTGAAAAAAGACAAAATAGAAGGTCGTTTAAGGTATGAAAAGTCGCTGTAAAAAAGTCGCTTAAAAAGTACACATAGTGGGCTATGACACAAGTACCACTTTAATGATCGAGCACCACTTTTGTTGCTGCCACATGTCACCTTTTTTATAAAAGTCGCCGGTCGCTACGGTTATTTCCAGAAAGTCACTCATTTGAGTTCTCAAAAGCCAACACTTTTAGCGACCGGGCAAATAATTAATTGCCCTTTTTTTTTATTAGTTATTATATGATGTTGCAGCTATAATTTCTTATCATAATATTTTTGATTTTCATAGTATATTCTTGATCTATATTGTTTCGAATGTTTGATTGACAATATATATACAAAATTTTTTTTACATTAGTCACGCCTTTATAATATTTTCAAATGGATCATTGCACTAGTGGAGATTCCAATATATAAGTATTTTGTTGAACAACTTGAACATATCTGACCTTTTAGTCTTGCACTTCAATTCCATATTACTTAATCCGTTTCAAAAAGAGGATTCACAAATAAAAAATTAGCAAATTATGATATGTGTAATTAATGATATTTTTTATTGATAAAAAGTCATTTTTACCTTCATATTTAATATAAAACTTAGAATTGAGTAATTAATGCATGTTCTAATTATAAAAGTAAAGTAGGAAAGCAGTCATAATCACTAACCAAAAATAAAAACTCGACATTTTTTTAGGAACAATATAAATAGGAAGGTGGACAGGTTTTATGGGGCGGAGGGAGTAGGGAAGAAAAGAAAAAAGTGATTTCCAAAAATAGAGGCAAAAATGAACATTATATTCTCATAATTATTCTATAAACTCAAAACAAGATACCATATACTCCGAATAAAATAAAAACGTAAATAAAAGTCAACAACTCAAACTTATATATAAATGGAAACATGTCTAAACCTATCAAAACATGCCCAAAAATTATATAGTTCCACCATGGATGCCTTTCTTCCTTTATCTGATGAAGATCAAATTGGAAACCCTAAATTTTCATCTTCTTCTTTAAACTACCCTTCAAACATTTACAATACCTTGTATTATAACCATAATCTTAATGATGATAACTCTAAACCTAACACTCTCTCGCTCATCGATCACCAAGATTCTAGCTCTTCAAATTCTTTATCATATCTCAATACAAATGAGCAAACTCCAGACTTGCTAGAAATAACCACAGATGTAAACATCTCTAAAAGCCCACAGATATCTGCTGATCCTGCTAGCATGACACAACTTTCCTGGATCGAGAGGCAACTTTTATATGAGTGAGTTATATTCTCACTTTTTTTTTTTTTTTTTTTTTTTTTTTTTTTTGCATCGTTAACAATACATGTAAAAAGTGTCCTGCGTGAATCTTATTTACAGTTTTTTTTCTTGCAAAATGTAGCGATAATTCTAATCGAGAGAGGATGAATGATGATACAAAGATTGGGTTTCGTATACAAACCGCACTTGAGGTGTTGGATGATGGTTATAAATGGAGGAAGTATGGCAAAAAGAAGATCAAATGTACTCCTAATCCGAGGTACTTATTCATTCAAAACAATATAGTTAACTTTACATATGATCTTACATAAAAGGATCTTGAGAGGTACGATATATATAAAATATATCAAGAACATTTGCTTGAACATGTGATTCTTTTTCCTACAATAATTAAGAACAAGAAGTACTAAGATTCATTCCCACAATGCTACTATGGAGTAAAATATATCAAAATCGTTGTGATTTAGAATAAATTTACGTTTAACTTCACATACGTTTATAACATTTAGGCGTCAGGGCCGTCCAATGGATTTCGGAGGCCCTGTGCGGCAACGATAAGCAGCCCCCATGTTTGATGAATTCTAATGTAAAAAACAAAGAATAGTCGACTTTTTCATTCTCAAACATACAATTGTCTCTTAATGTTTTCTTAATCTTGTATTTTGGTTGTAATCACATAACATTGATAAACTTAACCAATGAATTAAATTCATGCATATGTAACCAGGGGTGGAGCTATGCCTTGGCCACCTGTGGCACGTGCCACACATGGATTCGCCATGTGAAGCAGGGCTGGATTTGAGCATCCAGGCCTCATCTTTTAGGGGCGCTTGATAATAGACGTAGTAGTTGATTTAATTCGATTTCAAGCACCAAACTGATAACAATGTGCTCAAGAATGAAAACTATGAGATTTTAGAGAAAGAATGAGCATAAAATCGATTAGTATTAAGTAAGTTGAAAATAGAGATAATGGTAGTATGCTATTTTCTGTTCTTAGTTGGGTGAAGAAGATGACCATTTTGAGTCATTTACACATTTTCCCCTGAAGTTTTAAGATTTTACACACTTATCTCATATTTTTAGTTTTTAGTTCTAAAAATGTATAAAGGCACAAAAGTAACATTATTAACCCTTGTTTGAAAACATTAAAACATTACTTTGATTGGTCATAAGTCATTCATAGCGCTTTACACATGCTAGTTATTGTCTAAGAAGTTTTGAAAGACGGTTCAATAAAATTAGTGTCATAAATTTGACATCAGCTATTGTTTCTAAGCTTATATATTGTTTAACTTTTTTTTAGCTTTTTGATATTTATAGTTTTTTGCGCGTCTTAATGTTTTCGAGCTCAAGGGTCGTGCTGTGTAAATACTAGATTTATGATGTTATAATGAACGAAGTAACTATACTAGCTTGTATATGATTTTTCTAATACGGCACTTTTTATTCCATTCTCTATATTAGTTAGAACTTGAGGCAAAAAAATCGTTTGTGCCACACATGTTTAAAATACCTAGATCTGCCACTGTATGTAACTTGATAATATATAAAAGGGAGGCCTCATAGAATTGGTGTCTCTGTGCGGCCGCCCTAGGGTGTTCACCGGCACTGTTAAGTGTATGATCATGTAAGTTAGCTAGCTAGACATAGTTGAAGCTCCAAACTTATTTGTTTCCTCTTGTCTTGGATCGTTCAATTATGACCTATTTTGGGAGTTGATCATGCCTTTGTACGTGGATATATTGGTACTTTTGTATAGTAATTTGACATTTATATATATATATATATATATATATATATATATATATATATATATATTTTTTTTTTTTTTTTTTTTTGGGCAAAGCGAAGCAAGAAATTTGCAGCTTAATCCATCTTTAGGTAATTGGCCTGCGGTGCTCTAATGTGGACCATTTTGGCTTACCGCTGATTTTTAATCTTTTGGAACTTAACATTAGAATTCAATGAATCTACATAATTTGTTATCATACCATAAAGATCCGATGTTGACAGTACATTGATAGCTTGAAGATGAAATAAGACATGCATAATACACAAGAAAACAAAACACAATTTAGAATGTAAAGTTGATATAGTAGAATGACTTATATTTAATGTCAGGCAACTTTTTTCCTTAATTATATGTAAATACTCCTTCCGTCCCAAAATTATTGTCCCATAACAAAAAGCACATTCTTTTAAAAAAACATCACTATCACTACTTTATCTCTCTTACTTTTTTGCAAAATGACAAGTTTACCCTTAACCAATTAATTAATACTTCATTAAAGTTTGTAATATTAATTTCAACCAAGGGTAATATAGTAAACTTA